>PVKA01001144.1:14776-157342 GCA_004027165.1 Ctenomys sociabilis | reverse complement strand
AGGTGGGAGGTGGTTCTTACTCTGTGCAGGCGTAACAGCATGCAGGCTCCCCACACAGAAGTGCCCAGTCACAGAGAGAGTCTCACTGTCAACAGACACTTCTGTACTGCAGCATGATAAACAAGGCTCCAGGTTAGGGCCCCGAAGGGTGCTGAACTGGTGCAAGAGGCAGCCTCTTTAGCAGGAAAAGTGAGACACAAGCTCCTGGGATGGTGGGAAGATGTGATGTTTTGAATGAAGAGAACATGGAGGGGCTGAGGCTGGGTCCCACACCCTGAATCAGACAGTGCCTGTCTCCCTGGGTGCAGTGACCCAGCTCTGGACACTGGGTACACTTAGAGTCAAGTGGGGCTGCCCAGACACCCTGTTTGTGACATGCTGAGATAACAGGCAGGCAGGCACTGACTTGAAGTAGATGCCTCTTGTCCCATCTCCTAAAACACCCAGTTGGGGACTATCGTGTCAAAGCAAGGGACCGGCCAGGCATAGTGGCCTACACTGTACTCCTAGCACTGGAAGCTGAGGTAGGATGATTGTAAGTTGCAGCCTAGTGGGGTCAATTTAATAACTTGGTGAGATCCTGTCTCAAAATATAAAAGTAGAAAAAGGCTAAAGGGGCCCAGGACATAGTTCAGTGGCACAGTGCCTGCCTTGCAAGCACAAGGTCCTAAGTATAAGTCCCAGTACAAAAGGGGGGCAGATTTGAGAAGCTAAATATGGTCGTATCTAGCCCTTCAGAGTCTGAGGCTGAGTTTGAGGGTGACCTGGGTGAGAACACTGTGAATTCTAAACCAGCCTATAGTACATAGAGAGGCCTCAACAGTTCCCCCAAAAAGGGAGAGTCTGGCAACCTAGCTCTGTAGAAAGGTCTTGGATTTAATTCTAGTACTGTTTGAAAAACTGTAAGGCGTGAACCTGCAAATGCATCTTCTCTCTGGAGAGCAAAGTGAAAATTTGACTTAAAGAGTTGCTTCATGGAATGAGTGCTTTTCCTGGTGGCTTCTTCGGAGCTTATTTCTCTCCCACCTCTGAGCTTACTGGGACCTGCCTGACACAACAGAATATACCCCCCCTTGATAAATGAATGAGTATATCCTTCCAGGTCAGCAGAACAGGGTATTTCAAGAGCATCACCATCTTCCAAAGAATGACCATATGTATGCAGACGGTGTGGTTACACAGGCCTGTCATTGCATCACTCTGGGAGGCTGAGACAGAGCAGAACACTGGAGCCTCCTCTGGACAGATGAGTAGCTTAGGGAGACCATGTATTAAAATAGGTAAGTAGGGCCCAGGTAGACAGCTCAGTAGAATAAGTGCTTGCCTGGCAAGCGCAGGGTCCTGAGTTCAGTCCCTGGTACTGAAAAAAAATGTAAGTAAAGGACTGGGCATGTACATTAGTATGAAGGTCCTAGATTCAATCCCCATTACTGCCACAAAACAAAACAAAATATTCCTTTAAACCAAGCAACAACAAAACCCTAAACTGTATTATCTTTAGAACAATATTTTAATTTTATTTACTTATTTATTATCTTTTTCTTTTTTTTGCAGAACCGGGGATTGAACTCAGGCTCTTGTGCTTGCCAGGGAAGCACTTTTTCCACTGAGCCATCTCCCCAGCCCAAGAACAATATTTTTAAACCATCCTAATAAACATAGTAAGAGATAAAAAAGAAGAGACTACTGGATGATGTGGCGCATGCCAGTAATCTCAGCATTTGGGAGGTCAATGCAGGAAGATCATCAAGTTCAATAGCAGCCTAGTCAACTTCATGAGAGTGTGTCTCCTCAAAAACATGCTGGGGATATAGCTCAGTGGTATAGCACCTGCCTAGCATGTATAAGGCTGTGGTTTTAACCCATAGTGCCAAAACATAGAAAATAAAAAAAAATTAAAAGAGGACATGTGTAAAAGAGAAGAGAGAAAAGGAGCTTTCAGGTAAAAACATGTTGAGGGGCAGGGAGATAGCTCAGTGACATAAGTGCCTGCCTGGCAAGGACAACGTCCTGAGTTTGATACTTGTACCATAAGAAGAACCATTTTGGATAAATTCAAGACTCTCTGAGGAAACAAGTGTTCTGGTGCATGTGTGTAATTCCTGAACTGTGGGAGGCTAAAGCAGAGGAATATAATTCAAGTCCAGCCTGGGGAAATTTAGTGACTTAGACAGACCCTCTTTCAAAGTTAATATACAAAAAATATTTTAAGGGTCAGGGAGATGGCTCAGTGAATAAGTGCTTTCCTGGCAAACACAAGGGTCTGAGTTCAATCCCCGGTTCCAGAAAAAAAAATAAATAAAAGTGCTCAAGATGTAGGTCTGGGTTAAGGCCTTGAGTTAGGTTTCCATTACTACTAAACAAACAAACAAACAGGGCTAGGATTTAGCTCAGTGTAAAAGATCCCATGTTCAAATCTCAGTGCTGAAAATAAACAATGGATCAGAGGTCCAGCTTAACTTTTACTCAGGCATGAGCCTGTTTGCTATGAGCTCAGCTCTCTCAGCTGTCCCCCAACACCTCCCAGCCCTTGCAAAGTGCCTGTCACAAGTCCAGCTGCCTTTCTCAGGCGTGGCCAGGTTTGTGCACCAACTGTCGTAAGGGTCCTGGCTGGTTTACAACAGAGGTAAGATCCCCGTTAGCCTGGAGGCTTATGGAGCCCTGGGAGGTGCTGATCACCCCAAGGCCTGCCCTGCTCCCTCTGCTGTGGGGGCCGCCTGGGCGACTCTCCGTGCACGAAGACCAGTCGTCTCCAGTTTGGCCGCACCTGATCCTGGTTCCATGTATCGCCATGTGCAGGGCTGGCTAGGACTTTTCCTTATACCTTTAGTTGGCTTTCAGCAGTGCCTAGAGGTCTAGCCCAGGTGCTGGTGGTAGTCTCTGAAGCCCTGTGTCCCATTGGCTGCTCTTGAGTGTGACCAGGTCAAGGGAGGGAGGAAGAGCAATGCTCCACACCATCCACTGGGATCACCTGGAGATAGAGGCTGTGACTTCCTGGGGCCTGAGGGATGACACGTGAGAGCTGAAGCACCAAGCCCAGAACCTTAGACACTGTCTCAATTGTATAACGCCGATGACTCATGTTGCGTGTCCTTCTCTCTGCAGGTCTCAGAGGTACATGCAGGCCCTTCACCGAGCCCCGCTAACAGCACTCCCTGCTTCCTGCCCTTCTCACAGTCACTCATCCTCCAGCCACTACTTTCTTGATAGAGGAATAAAAGCTGTGATCAAGGCCTTTATTTCAGACAGCCATCACCATGCCTGGACTTAGGACCCCTTGGCCTCCAAAACTAATCATGCTTTATCCTCTTTATTCTCACTGTGGGTTGTACTGGAAGTGGTAGATTAGAATTAGCTTGACAGTTCCATGGGATTACAAATGTAAATTTCATCTACAGAGCTGAGGACCAGGAAGGGCTCTCTATACTCTGTGTGAGGGAAAGTCTGATGCTTTTCTGTAATGCCTCCTTTGAAAGTATCTTCCTCTTCACATAGTGAAATCCTAAGCCTAGGTGAACCAAATAGCTGCTGTCTCCCTCCCTAGAGCTTGAGTGAGAGGCACTTAGGCTGGGCCCACTTGTTTTAAAGCAACACAGATTGATCTGTGCTATAGATGTTCCCTGAATGCACCTTCCCGTGATCTTCAGTCAGTGGTGCTGTTTTCATTTATCACTGGATGTACTCTTTGCAGCTTTTGCTCATCATGCACAAGAGCCTGCAATCTGTCAGATCCACCATGAGGTGACAGTTTCTGTTTATTTTCTGATACTGAGAATTGAATTCAGGGCCAGGCAAGCACCTTGCCATGGAAGCGTGCCACCAGCCATTTTGAAATTTTGAGACAGGGTCTTGCAGCGCTGCCCAGGCTTTGCCCTCATTCCAGAGCCAGTGCGCCATTCTCTTCAGGCTTGGGCCCTGCCTGCCCATTCTCCTCTTTCCAACACTTCCTTTCCCTCAGGTGATGACAAGAATTTCCCTTAGGGCTCTGGAACTAGAAATCAGACACTACCAAGGAATACAAGTATGGAACCTGAGTCAGTAGTGGGGCTTACACTTTTATTCCCATCTACTTGAGAGGCTGAGGCAGGAGGGTTGAAGTTCCAGGCCAGCCAGGGCATCTTCGCAAGGTCTTACCTCAAGGTAACAAGGGCTGAGGATGTAGCTCAGTGGTGTAGCCCTCCAGTGTTCACTCTCCAGCTGAGGGATGGAGGGAGGAAGGGAGAGAGGGAGGGAGGGAGGGAGGGAGAAAGGGAAAGAAGGGCCACTCAGAAAGAAGTCAGGTACGTGCATGTATGTGTGGGAATTTACTCACCTACAAATGACCAAGCGCCCAGGACAGAAATCAGATCAGGAGCTATCAGGGACCAGCAGTGAGCGAGGGGAGAGCAGGGCACCAGGACACACTTTAGGGTGGCGGGTGTGCTTGGTGCCTTCATTGGTGGTGGTCACAAGGTTGCACACAGTGGTCAAGTATTTTTGAACCGTACACTTAAATTGGGAGAAGAGTTTGAAATTAAAGAGTGCAAATTTTAATAATCTAAGAATATAAATTATAACACAACAAATGTGCCTTTCAAGAAAGAGAGAGAGAGACAGAGAGATTGTGTAGTTCAGTGTTAAAGTGCTTGCCCAGCTTGTACAAGGCTCTGGATTCAATCTGCAGCACTGCCAAAAATTAAAACATAAGTTAAATTAAATTAAGAAAAGAAAGTGAGGCCAAGGAGATAGCTCAACAGCATGAGTTCCTGCCTGGCAAGCTCAACATTCTGAGTTGAATCCCTGGTAGAAAAACAAAAAAATGAATAAATAGACAAAGCTGGGGCTTTGAGGAGATGGCTCAGTGGAATAAGCGGTTCCCTGGTAAGCTCAAGGGCCTGAGTTCAATCCCTGGTTTCTCAAAAAAACGAAACAAAACAAAAAAAGCTATTGGAAGGTACAGGAAGAGAAAATACAGCCTACCAATAGGAACCAGATTTTCTCAGAGGGGCCAAGGTTCCAATTTCACCTCCCTAAATTGGGGGCAGTATCACAATCTAGAGCAAACGAGTTCCTTCGCTTCTCCAGTTCTTTCCACTGAACCCAGGCAGCATTTCATTTGCTCCAACTCTCCCCCATTTGGCTAAGGACCTGTTTTTTCTTTAATCCCTTGCATCCCGTTGGGTCCTGATAGTCTGTTTCGGCTTCTGGTATGTTAACTTACTTAGGCCCCCACTTTTGGACTATTTGAAGTTAACTGTTCAGAACCTGTATCCTATTTGCCTGATCTCTCCCTCTCTTCTAACTTCAATAGGACCCAAAGTTTGTCCTCTCTCTCTCTCTCTCTGTCTCTCTCTCTTATGTGTGTTTGCACACACTGCTGTGCATAAAGCCCAAAACTTTTTAAATGCTAGACCAGCTCTCTATAGTTCTACTGAACTACATCTCCAGCCTGAGAATTTCTTTGCCTGGTGACTGAACTAAGTGCAGCTTCTTGAAACATGAGCCAACAGTAATGAATGAGTGAAGCTCTGATTCATTGCTCATTATTTTTCTGCTCAAGACACAGGCATACATCAGAGTGCAGTAGCACTCTGAGCAGCTACGGCAGGAGCACTGCAAATTTGAATCCAGAACAGCAATTAATGATCTATTGAGACTTTGTCTCAAAATAAAATATGAAATGAAGGGTTGGGTATGTAGCACAGTGTGACAGGCCTAGATTAAATCCCAGTAGTACTATAAGACAAAACAAGCCAAACCTCAAAAGGCAGGCATTCTTCCCTTCAATAGTGGCTGCTAAACTCTGGAAGAGTTTTGCTCCATCCCCAGCCCTTGTACTTGTGTTTGTTGCGATCCTGAGGAGTGAGTCCAGGTCTTTTGCCCTGAACTTCACCCACAGCTCTTTTTTTATTTTTTATGTTTTTGTGCCTGGGCTAGAATTTATGGCCTCAGGGGTCAGGCAAGTGTTTTGATTCTGCATTGAAGCCTCAGGACTCCACACTTTTGGACAAAGGATCTCCTTTTTATGGACAGCTAAGTTAGATGGAAATTAATTATGATAGAGGGGAAATAACTGTAACACAAGACCTGCTAGATATCAGGTATTCTCCGCTTGCGTTCCCCAAATTCGAAG
The DNA here is from genome assembly GCA_004027165.1 of Ctenomys sociabilis. Taxonomy (NCBI): domain Eukaryota; kingdom Metazoa; phylum Chordata; class Mammalia; order Rodentia; family Ctenomyidae; genus Ctenomys; species Ctenomys sociabilis. Next base: position 151,230 of record PVKA01001144.1, on the reverse strand, counting down.
AATGAATTCTAAGGCATAATGGCAGTTAAGAGTAGGAAAATTTTATTGAGAAAAACAACTTCTGAGAGACAGGAGGGGACCCTAAAGTGCGCTGCCAGTGAGCCTGCTCCTCAGGGGAAGTTTTGTAGCACAAAATCAACTCAGCTGAGTATGACAAGGGTGAAAGCTACGATTAACCAATAAGATTACAAGTATCGTCACATAAGTAATATTGTGCTAATGAGGAAGCAGGTCACATAGCAAGTGTACACGGAAAGAAGGAAGACCTTCTTTAGAAGAAGCGAATCAGGTGCTCCTGGTCACACCTGGAAGACTGATGTTTACCTAAACTTTATTGGACCAGGTGATACCAGTTACAGTATATAGTTTATCCCTTGGGGAGGCGTGCAGGCCTAGGCATGTTATTTCTATCCCGAGGCTTGGCCTTCAATAGATGTGCCTCCAGCCATAGTTTTTTTGTTTATTTTTCCCAGCCATAGTTATAATGTTTTCAGCCTCTGCACTGACTCCCTCAAGGGCTAAGCCCTGGCTGACTGCCCATAATATTTCTACCTAGCTTAGCTCTCTATATTAAAAGAACCAAAAGAGGGCTCAGGCCCCTGAGAGTCAGTGTAAAGACTAGGAGATAAAAAAAAAAAAAAAATTTAAAAAGAGTAGGAGGTGAGTGGGAAGGGCCCCAGCCTCATGGTGAAGAGGCAATAGGCAGGGCTCCAAGCCTTGCCAGAGAGAAAGAGCAGCTTGAGCTTGTCCTGTGAATAGCACCTCCTGGTGCGGTGAGCCCAGACAGGAAACATGCATGGGGGGACCAGAGCACCTGGGCCCCAGACCCCATCCCCTCCAGAAATGCCGTTGTTCTCTCTATGTAGAAGTTACTGATGCTCAGCACACCACTCTGGGGCTCATTCCCTTCCTGATCCCTACTAGCTAAGTGGCTATACTTGTACTGCTATAGTTAGGATTAATGTGTTTTTTTTTTTTTCAGTACTAGGGATCCAACTCAGGACATCGTGCCTGTTAGACAGGTGCTTAGCTGCTGAGCTATATCCCCAGCCTCTTAGATTGTGTTGTCCCCACATTGTGATTTTGCTGTATAAAATACTCTTGACAAAGTGCTTCAGTGCCCACCCACTCAGGACCTCTCCTGGAAATCCAGGACCTATTTTTTTTCTCCTTATTTCCAAAAAAACTCTCCTAACTTCCTGCTTTGATCTGAGACTTTATTCTTCAATGTTGTGAGACCACAAACTTGGCATGTCAGACATCTAACAGGTTGGAAACTATTTTCCTCATAACGTTAAAATAAAGTAGAAGGCTGGGGAGATGGTTCAGTGGAATAAGCGCTTCCCTGGCAAGTGCAAGGGCCTGAGTTCAATCCCCGATTCTGCAAATAAATAAATAAATAATAAAATAAGGTAAGAAGGGCCATCAGAACAGCGCAATGGACTAAGTGTCTGTTTGGGCAAGCTCAGGGGCCAGAGTTTGAGTCCAGGCACCACATGCCATGCAGGTCCCGCACCTGGTGCACTGAGTGGGCCACCGAGACCTGGTGTGGTGGCACACACCTGTAAGCTCAATGCCGGGGAGACTGAAAGCAGGAGGATCACTGTGAGTCTGAGCTGCATAGTGAGTGCCAAAGAAAAACTCCAAAGTTATGAAAAATTAGACAGACACAGATCCTGAATAGTTAACCTAAAAAAAGTAAAACTTATATGTGTTAACATACCAGATGGCCCAATTAATTTTAAAAAACTGGTGAAGGTGTTTTGATTTGGAAGGCATGACTTCTTGCCGAGCTTTGCACTTCATGTTCAGAGTGGGAAATTGCTTCCAGACAATGCATTTCTTTCGGGATGTCCTGGGGATGAAGGTTCTGCAGCATGAAGAATTTGAAGAAGGCTGCCAAGCTGCACATAATGGGCCCCAGGATGGGAAATGGAGTAAAACAGTGGTAGGATTCCCGCCTGAGGATGACCATTTTGTTGCAGAGCTGACTTAGAGTCACAGCATTGGAGACTACAAGCTTGGCAGTGACTTCACGGGAATCACACTTGATTGCAGCCAAGCTGTCCAGAATGCCAGGAAGCTGGAGGGGCCACTCAGTGAGTTTGCAGAAGGAGTTTTTGAAATTGAACCCCAGGAGGATATAAATTCTATTTGCAGAATCACATTCTGCCTTGGTAAGATCCTGCATTAAAAGTAACTCGTCCTGTCTGATCTTCAGAAATCCCTGAACTGCTGGTCTGATCTCCTGGGAACAAATGTTTTTGAACAATATGAAGAAAAGCAGGGGGCCTTGCTGGGCTGTGCTGAGAAGCACTGTAAGCTGGAGCTCTGGGGCATCAAGGGCTCAGGTGAGCACGCAGCAGCTTTTGGAAGAATTACCTTTTCTTGTCCCCAGAAAGAGCTGCCAGACTTAGAAGCTTGATGAGGAGGAGAATCAGAAGGCCTTGACTCCCCTGGTGAGCTCTGACGCCCCTGGGAAGGCAGCAGTGCAGGTCGTCATCCTGGCCGAGCCTGATGGACGTGAAACTTGCTTTGTTGGAGCTGAAGCTTTTTGAGAACTTTCTAAGATGGATCTAGAGGGGGAATAATTGTTGGATGATGCAGTGGCAGCAGACCAAAGTGTGAGTGGTTTGCTGAAAGAAATAAAGTAAAGGCTTCAGGTTAATGGAAGACATCATGTGGAGCAAGCACCTGGAACCCTGATGAATCTGCTTATTTTAAATGTTCTTATTACTTACTTGTTCCTGTACAGGCAAGGAGGTCTGGCTGGTGAAGATTTTTTTTTTTTTTTTTTTTTTCGGAGCTGGGGATTGAACTCAGGCCTTTGTGCTTGCCAGGGAAGCACTTATCCCACTGCGCCATCTCCCCAGCCCCTGGTGAAGATTTGTGTATTTCAGTCTTCGAAAGTGCTGATCAGTGCTCTGAGTAAAGGAGAATTACTGCTGTAACCTGCACTGTCACTGAATGGCAGCTCTAGGTAACTGTATTAAAGTAGTAACAAAGTATTTTCTAGACAGGGCAGCTCCATGGGATTTTCCCCTTGGTTGGAGAGTAGCCAGAGAACAGACAGAAGGATTTAAGAATTTAATGTGTTCTGTGCTAGTTACTTTATAATTTTTTAATCCTCTCAAGAAAGGATCTTTTTTTTTTTTATCCCCCACCCCCAAGAAATGATCTTAAAATAGCTTAAATTATTTGTTCAGCCTGAAAGAAATCTGTTTTCTCTTTGGTTGTATACAAGTTGGTTTTGACTGTAAATAAAATTGTATTTGGTATATTCATTTTAATTTTAAAAAATGCTTCTTATATTATGTACAGGGTACAAATTCCCTATGATGAATGTAATCATTATGCATATCAGAAGTATACCATCAACCATGCTTCTATTTTTGATTATAAAAAAGAAGAAGAAGAAGAAGAAGAAGAAGAAGAAGTACACTAATAGGGGCTGGGGATTTAGCTCAGTGGTAGAATGCTTGCTTAGCAAGCTGGAAGCCCAGGGTTCAGTTCTCATCACCAAAAACAAATAAAAACCTGAACTGAAAGTATACCAATAAAATTAATTTTAAAAAATGCTTCTGGGGCTGGCCAAATAGCTCAGCAGTTAAAACACCTCAGGTGCTGCAAACAGGTTCAGGGGCCTGGGTTTTGATCCCCGGGTCTGCCGTGCCAGGCCCACTCCCAGGGTGCACTGAGATGGCAGTTGAGACTGGGTGTGGTGGTATAAGCCTGTAATCCCAGCTCTTGGGAGGCTGGCTGTAAACAGGTGGATCACTACAAGTCCAATCTAGTAGCGAGACCCTGAACACTCTGTAGACCCTTCCCTAAAAATACAATACAATACAATACAATAAAATAATTAAAAAAGTGCTTCTGAGACTGAGGCAGGAGGGTCAGCAAGTTCAAGGCCAGCCTGAGCAACATAGTAGGACACTGTTCCAAAAAGCAAAAGACAGCTATTGAAATTGGGCTGTTATATGAGTCTTTGTGCCGCATTATTTAAAGTGGTATCCAGGTTCACTTTAGAGAATTTAAAGTGAACAGAAAGGATGACTCCCAAGGTACTGTTCCAGAACTACTCATAAAACATTTCTGTTAAGTGACAACCTCTGCTCTTCTCCCTTAGTGGCCCTTTCCAGGCGAGTTTCAGCTTCCCTTCTCACGTGGATGATCTGACCTGACTGGAAGGGAAAACACTTTTGTCTAGTTCCACAACACCTTTCATTCAGCTTAAATTCACTGCCTTAGGGAAGAAAATGAGGAATTTCAAATCACGTAATATCTTTTGGTAATTGTTCCATTTTTTCCTATGCAAATTACTGTCTCTCTATGATTTATTAGTTCTCAAATTTTCTGTTAGACATTTAGCAATTCCTAGTATTTATCTGTACTAATGCTGGACTGTTCTCATGAAAAGAAAGTGCCGTACCCCCAGTGTGTTGGGGTGCTGTGAAGACGCCCTCTCAGTCTTATTGTCAAATGAGTGACTCATGTAAGCACTGCATGAGTAAATGCATACGAGCTCTCTATCTGCTTACCTTGACTTGTAATAGACCACAGCGCTTGTCTTTTAAATGTACAGATATGGGTGACAGATGGCCCCATGCACAGTGGAAATTAATGGACTTACTCACCTGGAACGTGCTGTATTTAAGAGATTAACCTCCTTTTATTTATTTCACTGTTGTGATTTCCTCTGTTGTGTGTTATGTTATGTTATGTTTTATGTTTTATGTTTGCTATGTTATGTTATTTTTGGTGCCAGGGATTGAACTCAAAACCTTGCACTTGCCAGGCAGGCACTTATGCTGCTGAGCTATATCCCCAGACCCCCAACTAGTAATTTTAAACCAAAACCAATAATTTTAAGCTACAAGTTATGATAACTTTTCCATATCACTGGGGATGGTATGATTAATAAGAAAATGAGACTATAGAAAATAAAAAGCAGCTGGGTATGGTGGCACATGCCTGTAATCCCAGCACATGGGAGGTTGAAGCAGGAGGATTGTTATGAATTTGAGACCAGCATGGGGCACAGAGCAAGCTCAAGTCCAGTCTGAACTTCACAGAAAGACCCTGTGTCAAAAACACACACAAAAAAAAAAAAAAAAAAAAGAAAGGAAGGAAGGAAGGAAGGAAGAAAAGCAACAAGTGTAATAGTTACTATTATAAGGCCAGGTGTGGTGGTGCACACCTGCACCCCCAGCACTCAGGAGGCTGATGCTGGAGAATCACTGAGAATTCAAGGCCAGCCTGAACTATGTAGTGAGACACTGATTCAAAAAAAGAAAAGGAAACAATTATTATTGTAACCATTAAGATGTGTTGAGTAAGTAAGACATCTTCATGTATACTATAGCATGCTGAAAAATAAATTTCATTTTTATACAGAAAAAATTATAAGAAAACTGTTTTTCTTCTTTTTCTTTTTAGTGAAGGTGGGGGTGCTAGGAACTGAACCCAGGGACTCACATATGCTAGCTAGGCAAGTGCTGTACCAAAGAGCTACAAACCCAGCTCTGAAGGAGAGGAAGTACAAATGCTGGTGCAGCTGCTGTCTTGTCTTTTTCTTTTAATTTTTTTAAAATCTTAATTTATTTGGTACAGGGTCTCCTGCACAGCTTGGACTCATACTGATCCTCCTGCCTCAGCCTCCCCAGCACTGGGATTATGGTCATGTGCCACCATGTTGAGTTTCAGTGGCCAGCATGACATGCAGTACCAAACAGGCACTTAGAGCCTTTCTCCCCAGCCCCTAAACTGGTGTTTCAAGCAATAAGTTGAGAATCATTTCGATCTCCCTGAGTTGTATTTTCATTTTGTTATTTTTTTTTAGTGGGGAAGGATTCCTATGATAATTACAGCTGTAAGTATAAGGCCAAACCTGTCTTGAGTTTAAATTAAGAGATTTAAAAATGCCAAGATTAGTAGTCCCACTCAACCCAGATATTTCCCTCCTGGGTATTTTTCCAGAAGAACTGAAAACATTGTATCACAACGATATATGTGCACCCATGTTTATAGCAGCTCAATTTGTTGTAGGTGAATCTTATAAACATCAACTGAGGAATAGCTAAAGATGTATTTTTACACAGTGAAATATTATTCAGCTATAAAACAAGTTAAATTTGAGGCTTTTATCGGTAAATGGATGCAACTAGAAACCATACTCTATCTGTGAAATAAATCAGACCCACATGTGCAAACCTCATATGGTCTCCTTAGTGTGAGAACCTGAAAGAGAAAATAAAATCTGAATCCCAGTAGATTCTGGGAAAAGGGAATGAACCTATTCAAAAAGAAGGACTCACTAATCTGAGAAGGACGGGAGAGGAAGTGGGGAAAGAGATGCATCTATGCATATAAGGTTGGTTTGGACAACTGCACTGTGGATTTCTGCTGGTGTGTGGAAAGGAGCAGTTAATGCTTAATTCATTTTGTCTCCTTTTTTCAATTGTTTGTCCTTTTCTCTTAATTTCTTACATACTTCTTTTTTCCTCCAATTTTGCATGCATGTGTCTGGTAATATGAACACCTAACTGGAAAACAACACTGTATTACAACATACTGTGAAATCCATATTATTTTATTAAGTGAAATTCTGTATCACTTGTAATTTTTCTGTTTTAATACTGTTTTGTACACTAAAAACTAAATCAGATTTACAATGGCAAAAAAAAACCAAATAAACTATCAGAATGAAAGAAAATATAAGGGACAGGAAGATACTGTGCCACCATGCTGATTCACCAGGCCAATACAAGGAACAAAAAGCAGATTTCTAACCAACTCAGAGATACCTTCAAAAACATGAAATACGAATGAAACAGTCTGCTTTGCAGACAGCAAAGGGCTGCAACCCAGAGCAGCCCTACTTTCTTTCTATTCACCAATCTATAGTTGTTTTCTGTGTGTGTGGTTTTTTTTTTTTTTCCGGAACCTGGGATTGAACTCAGACCCTTGCGCTTGCCAGGGAAGCGCTTATTCTACTGAGCCAACTCCCCAGCCCCTATAGTATTTTTTTTAAACAAGTAGCCTCTCCTTTCTTCTTTCTAATCATCCTTCCTTTGGCTATTCTCCACCACATGATGCTGGTTGTTTAGTCCTCTTCAATCTTTGTTGCTGCCAAATAAAAAGCCCAAGGCGGAGGTGTGGCCAGTGGTTCAACTGTTCGGCCTCTAGTGGCCCACTCCTTCTATCTGTGCCTGACAGGTAGGTGGTTCTTGGATTGTGTCAGCAACACCACCCTCCCAGCTCCACTTCCTCCTGCGCCCCCACTGGATCCCAGCAGCCAGCCTGCCACCACCACACCCTGGTCTCCATCTGCGGGGTAAGTGGATAGGCAGCTTCATGGCACTGGACATGGCCTGAAGTGCACAATCCCGCACAGGGAAGCTGGAGTGGTCTCCTTTCTCCTCCAGCTTGGAACCAGGGTCTGCATGGGGCCCATCCCCCTACACCTCCACACCCCTTCCTCTGTCAGGATGGGTGCCCAGGAGGTGGGCTGGGGGTATAGAGACAGCTGCTGCAGCTGTGGCTTGGGAGAGGTCAGGTTTGGGCTGCCAGAGAGGCAGCATGGGCCAGGATTTGGGGCTTAAGCCAGGCTATTGTCTCATCGTGGGGCAAGCACACCCGCACTGTAGTCTGGTCAGAATGATAGTGGCTTACTAGTGCAGATAAGGCAGCCAGCCAGGTCGAGGGTCCCCTGGCTACTGGGGAGACATTTCCTGCCAGGGCCCTAAGGCAGTGAGAACCCAAAGCAGCTTGGGAGTGGGCCCAGGCCCCGCAGACGGTCTGCCTCACTCTCTGTCCTCTTCACTGCCTACCCTCTGCGCCCTGGGGCTCTCTCACAGGCTGCTCTCTCCTTGTCCACAGGGCCTCTTTTTCCTGCTCTGTGCTCCTGCCCACTGGAGAGATGGGCTCCCTGACCCTGACTAGCACCCCAACCTCTCACCATGTGACAGAGGCTGTGGTTTTAGTGTTCCTGTGAGGGAGGCTGGGGAGACGACTCAGTGGAATAAGCGCTTCCCTGGCAAGCACAAGGGCCTGAGTTCAATCCCCAGTTCTGCAAAAAAAAAAAAAAAAAAAAAAAGGTATTCATGTGAGGGTGAGGTGGTGCCATCAGTTGACCTTCTGAGCCCAGCCTGGGGCTGAGGGGGACAGCAGATAAGGCTTGGCAGCCAGAGAGGCTCACTTCCCTGCCACCCCATCAGAAGGCTCAGACAGGTGGTGGCCAGGCCTCAGACATGAGTCAGACCAAAAAATATAGAGCAAGGAAAAGAAAGAAGAAAGAAAGAAAGAAAGAAAGAAAGAAAGAAAGAAAGAAAGAAAGAAAGAAAGAAAGAAAGAAAGAAAGAAGAAAGGAAGAAAGAAAGAAAGAAGGAAAGAAAATATAGAGCGGCCCTGGGAGACTCTGAGAACTGAAGTGCCCTGAGGTAGAGTGAGATGTTTTTATACCTGGCTTTGCCAGCAACTAATGACCTCAAGAAAACTGTTTCCCCTTCCTGAGCCTCAGTTGTCCTGGCAGCACAGTGAAGGGCTAGATAGGCAGTGGCTTTGCCGGTGGTTTCCCCAGAGGTCGTGTCTTCCTTAGTGGATGCTTGAGTGGCCTGCCCTGGCCCAACAACTGCATGTGGCTGGAATACTGGACACAGGGCAAGATGTGTAGAGAATTGTGCTGTGGATACAAATGTTTATTAGCTCTGCAGAAGGGCTGTGGTCGCCCAGATATCAGGGAGTCCCAGAAGGAAAGCTGGGAAGAGTCATGGGTCTCGTGTGGGGAAAACATCACAGAGGCAGCCCCGTGGGTCCTGGGGGATCTCCCTCCCAACACACAGGGCCATCCTCATACCACAGAGCTCTCTGCCCTCTGACCCCCTTCCTCATGGCTCACTTCCCTGCCTGTCTGGCCTCCAGAGCTCCTCTATGGTGATGAATTGATTTGCTCCCCACTTCTCAATGTCTCTTTCCATAGGCCCAGTCAGTCCTTTCCTCATCTGAGGCAGAGAGAAAGAAGGGACCCCCGACATCTCCATCTGCACAGGGCAGCCTCTTCCCTTTAGGATGGCCTCCCCTTCCAGCCCCCCAGCTTTCAGGCTGCAGATATTAGATGGAGACCAAGAAGGTGGTACTGAGGGGGACAAAGGCCAGCCTGGACCACCCCCCATGGAGTCGCCATTTCAGGGTGAGGACTGGAACTTCTCCCCTGATATCAGAGTGAACCTCAACTACCGGAAAAAGGCTGGTGCCAGGTGAGGCAGCAGAAGGGGAGAGGTCAAGGGAGCCACCCTGCCCTTTTCACACCTCTTCACTCCTGAGGTTCTTTTATGCTATGTGGGTTGCTTCTTTTCTTTCTCTTTCCTTCTTTTTTACATTTATTGTACTTGTTTCTTTCCTTCCTTGCTTCCATTGTCCTATCTTTCCCTCTCCTTCTCCTTCCCCTCTCTTCCCTTTCCCCTCTTTCTCGGTCTCCATGCTCCCTTCCACAAGTGTGCATGTGTGCGTGCGTGCGTGCGTGCGTGTGTGTGTGTGTGTGTGTTGGGGATTAAACCCAGGGCTGTCCACATTTAGGGAAGGTCTACACACGAGACACCCATCCCCTTCTCCACTTTTTCTCTGAGTCTGTGGTACCTGGAGCCTCCCTCAGTCACCTTCTGAAACCTTATCTGGAGTCATACAAAAATTCAAGGGCAGCCAAGCATGGTGGCACAGGTAATTTTAGCTCCTTGGGAGGCCAAAGAGAATTAAAATTTGAGGCCAAGCTGGTTAACTTAGAACAACCTGTCTCAAAATTAAAAATAAAGGGCTTAGCTCAGTGGTAGAACACCCTTGGTCTCAAACTCCACAAAACAAAAATAAACCTCAAGACCCACCATAACATGTATGCCGAACAGACCCCATGGGACCAAGTATCTGAAGGTTCGGGGCACCTGGCAAATGAAAAGCACTGGGTGCTGGAACTCACCTTGGGGACCGAAGTCAAGAGGACGCAGCACAGCAGTGCTCTGATGGGCCCCCCTCCTCCTTCTGGGCTCAGAGCACTCGGGGTTTCCTGGATGTGCCTTAGAGGGAAGGCTCAGGGCTCCTTGGAGGTGCAGTGTTGTCGGGCTCCTTGGAAGGACTCCTGCGAGGGGAGGCACCCTGGTGATGGTAGCTGTGGTCCTTCTCCAGTGTGAGTCACTAACTTCACCCCTGCAGCCAGCAGGATCCAAACCGCTTTGACCGTGACCGCCTCTTCAGTGCTGTCTCCCGGGGTGCTCCTGAGGCTCTGGCTGGGCTACCAGAGTACCTGCGCCGGACCAGCAAGTACCTCACGGACTCGGAGTACACAGGTAGCCCCTGCTGGGTGATGTCCTTCGTGACCTGCACGCTGTTGGCTGAGACCTGGCTGACTCGGTGGGCCAGACCCATGGTCAGAGCACAGGGTCTCAGCAGCCCCCATGCTGGAGCGGCTCTGGTGGGGTAGGGGGGTGCAACTGGGAATGAGTCAGGATAGCCCCAGCTCCTCGCGTTCTTGGCTGTGTTTCCTGCTTCCACACAGCCTGCTTCTGCCACACCCAGCCCATGGTATTTGCTACACTGATAGTCTAAGTGCTGGTTCTCTGTCTGTCTGTTTCTCTCCTCACTAGCAAGTAGCATGACTGAGATCTATAACTGACATATAATACACTTCACTGATCTCAGAGTATCTACGCCCAAAATCTCATTCACTATGACTTGTACTAATTAGAAACACATATACACCCTGACCAATCTGAATACCAAGGAAATTTACAAATCCCAGGGTAAACACCACTCTTTAATGGTTAGGGATGCAACTTTTCAGGCATCTTAGTACACTAGATAGATGTTTAAATAAATGGTACATGGTTTTCCGTTAATGTGCTTACCTCTTAGTAGCTCATATTTCTTTTTCTTTGTTTATTTGTTATTAGAGAAATGGTCTCCCTGTGTAGTTCAGGCTGTCTTAACTCACCACTAAGCCCAGGCGGGTCTCCAATTCACGGCAATGCTCCTGACTCAGCCTTCCATGCGCTGGGATTGCAGGCGTGTGCCACTGTGCTTACCAACATCGCACACATCTAGTAGCACTTTTTAAAAAAATGTATTTGCTACACAGCTTGGACATAGAGTGACTCTCCTGCTTTCAGCCTCCCCACTGTTGGGATTACAGATGTGTGCCACCACATATGGACCTGGTGGCTGGCTCAGTGTGCCTGGGCACAAGGCAGGCATGGCATGTGATGCCAGAGATTGTACCCCAATTGCCTGAGCAGGTGCTTAGTCCACTGAGCTATCTCACCAGCCCTTCTTGTAACACTTCCTTTTTCAGTACACTACGCATTTCTGACTTCGGAGTGACTTTTCCATTGTGTAGATGTTTCCTAGTAGTTAATTATTCCGTTTTCAATAGCCCTGTGCATTGTTCTATTCTTGGATATCAACTTGCTCTGTGCTATATCCTTGGGTCCCTATAGTACCCTGGAATGTTCTTATTTTTCAAAGAGGAAAGTTGAGGTTAAGGGAGGCCCAGTAATGAAAGCTGTATCTCCTAAGTTTTATAAGTGTACTACAGTTATTTGTAAGAGGACATCCTTATTCTTAGGAATTCAACTCTGAACTGGAAAGAGGTAAGAAGGACATCCATGCAAAAATGTGTATGAGGGAAAATTAGCGCAAATGTAGCGATGCTAAGAGCTGAGCACTTAGGTAAGTGATGCACAGGAGTGTCTGTGCTCCCGCAGTTCTATGAGCAGCAATGCTTTTAAGCTCCGAAGGGTACTGGGCTGGGACTGGGTGCAGAAGCTGACGGGAACCCAGCTGCTCCAGGTCGAGCACTGCAGTACCCGCTCTCTCCTCCCCTCTCCCACAGAGGGCTCCACGGGCAAGACGTGCCTGATGAAGGCAGTGCTGAACCTTCAGGATGGGGCCAACGCGTGCATCCTGCCACTGCTGCAGATGGACAGAGACTCTGGCAATCCCCGGCCACTGGTCAACGCCCAGTGCACAGATGAGTACTACCAAGGTCACAGCGCCCTGCACATTGCCATTGAGAAGAGGAGCCTGCAGTGTGTCAAGCTCCTGGTGGAAAATGGAGCTGATGTGCATGCCCGGGCTTGTGGTCGCTTTTTCCAGAAGAGGGAAGGAACTTGCTTCTATTTTGGTGAGTGAGCTCTTTTCAATGTATTTGGTCATTGCAGGTCTCACTATACAGCTTGGATTTGTAATGATCTTCCTTTCAGACTCCCAGCAATGGGATTATAGGCGTGTGCCACCATACCCAGTCTCTGGCCAGCTCAGCTCACCCTGGGGACAGGGCTGGCATGACATGTGATGCTGGGGATCAAACTGTGGTCCCTGAGCTTACCTAAGCTTGCCTGAGCAGGAGCTTTAGTCCTCTGAGCTATGTTACCAGTCCAAGTGAGCTCTCTTCTTGGAGACACAAAGCTTTCTTGCTAAGACACAATTTCCAACATCCACAATAAAGGGCAAAAGGTTGTTTATTTTTAATTTCTTCCTCTTCTTATTGTTATTTATTCACTTATTTATTTTTGGCAGAACCGAGGAATGAACTCAGGCCCTTATGCTTGCCAGGCAAGCTCTTATTCTAATGAGCTATCTCCCTGGCCCCCTTTATTTTATTATTATTATTTTTTCTTTTTGAGACAGGATCTTGTTATGCAGTCTAGGCTGACCTGGGCTCACTTTACAGCCTAGGCTGATCTTCGAACTCTCACCTCAGCCTCCCCAGTGCTAGGATTATATGGGTGTACAGACATGCACAGGAGGGAAAGTTTACTTTGACACTCAGTTTGTAGAGGTTTCAGTCTATAGTCAGCTGGCTCCAAGGCAGGGCAGCATGGCAGAGGGGCATCTCAGAGAGGCAGTAGCCTGTAGGTGGGAAGCAGAGAGAGATCAAGAGGATGAGGAAGAGACTAAACCAGGCCACGCCCCCAGGAACCTCGCTCATTGGATCAGATCCTACCTCCCAACAGCAAGTCAGCTAGAAGCCCCATAATCCAGTCCCCTTCCAAAAGCCCCACATAGGAGCCCTTGGGGCTTTTCAGGGAGATCTAGCATAAACCATAATGAAGGCCTTGTCCAAGGTCACACAGTTAATGTGTGGAAGAGTCAGCACTTAAACCCAGGCTGGCTTGACCCTGATATCCAGCTTCTAACTGCTAGGCTGCTTCGGAAAACAATTTGTCTCAGAAATGCTTTTATCCTGCTTGATAAAGAAGGCTCAGTAGGGCAAGTCAGAGGTAGGGGCGATGCTAGATGTTGACCAGGGAGGTGGGTGCTGCTCAGGTGTAGAGAACCTCTTGGTATGTGGAATCAAAGGCCCTGGGTTACATCCCTGGCCCTGGATAAAGCTAAGCATTCAGTCAGGCAGAGGCTGGATTCAGGAGCACTGTGCCAGTGTTCTGTCAAAGAAGAGCAAGAGCCAGGGACTGGACCTGTATGCCCGGGGGATGAGGTGGCCCGAGTCACGTCCCAGAGGCCTGGCCTTCTTCTGCCCGAGAAGCAGGAAGCAAAGGCGGATGGATACTCAGACGCCCAAGGCCCAGGCTGCTCCTTTGGCCCACAGGTGAGCTGCCCCTCTCTCTGGCTGCGTGCACCAGGCAGTGGGATGTGGTGAGCTATCTCCTGGAGAACCCGTATCAGCCCGCCAAACTGCAGGCTGCTGACTCCCTGGGCAACACTGTTCTGCATGCTCTGGTGATGATCGCAGACAACTCTGAAGAGAACACCCAACAGGTGCTCCGCATGTACGACACACTCCTCAGGGCAGGGGCCCGTCTGTGCCCCACTGTGCAGCTCGAGAACATCCAGAACCAGCAGGGTCTCACACCCTTGAAGCTGGCTGCCAAAGAGGGCAAAATTGAGGTGAGCCACGGTCCCCCAACTCCAGGCAGGAGGCAGATTCACCTCAAACTTCTTCAGGAGTGTAGGAGGGTGGGAAGGCAGGAGGGCGAGTGGCTGGTGTCTTTGAGATAAGAGCTCTGTTCTGTATCTCTGTGGTACCTTTCTGTTGATATGACAAAATACTTGGCCTACTCCTGCGTAGTGTGTGGTGTCGGGAACGAAAACCCAGTCCCTGCACTTAACCTAAGCAGGTGCTTAGTCCACTGAGATATCTAGCCAGCCCAAAAACCTGGTTTTTGTGAAAGATTTTTAGATACAAAGTGTCAGTGTGAGCTGAGTCCATGTCACAAATTTGTCATCCCACCTACTTGGGAAGTTGGGGAAGCTGTGGGGGGCTGAGCAAAAGCATTTGTGCTGCTGGGCTGAGCGCGTGCAGAGGGACTTGCCAGTTTAGGTTCACAATGACTCCATGTGCAGCGCACTGACACTGGCTCTGCACCTGGCAGTGCTGCAGCTGGGCAGCTGTACATGGTGCTGGCCGCTTCCCAGCCTTGGCCCCACATCAGAGCTGGGAAAGGCCCACCCAGCCAGCAAACTCCTGTGGTCACCTTGCAGATTTTCAAGCACATCCTGCAAAGGGAATTCTCAGGGCCATGCCAGTCCCTTTCCCGAAAATTTACCGAGTGGTGTTATGGGCCTGTCCGGACATCACTGTATGACCTGGCCTCCGTGGACAGCTGCGAGGACAACTCGGTGCTGGAGATCATCGCCTTTCACTGCAGGAGTCCAGTGAGTCCAAGAGGGTGTGGACATGGCTAGAGGGCCTCAGAGCTACTGGAGGGGTCCAGCCAGGGCTGCGTGCTGGAGCGCGTGTGCTCTGTCCCAGGAGGGATGCAGCTGCAGGTCCCTGGCCCTGGCCATCAGACCCATGCTCGTTCTACATGCTTGGCCTGTGCAACCCAGGATCGTGCCAAGGTCCCCTGGCACCCACCGGGCTCTCAGTTGTTCTGGAAAGGAGGGATAGGCCCCTGGTCCTGTAGAGCTGGGGTTGTAGAGCTGGGGTTGGGCAGGCAGGCAAGGCCCACTTGGGCTCCTTTCCCCTCTATTTCCCTTGGATCTTGCAGGAGCCTAGCACGAAGTGGGTGCTCTAGCCACACCTGCTGACTTTATCCTGGCAATGTCCATCTCCAAGGCTCTTCCCTTTCCCCAGCACCGACACCGCATGGTGGTCTTGGAGCCACTGAACAAACTGCTTCAGACAAAGTGGGATCAGCTCAAGCGCAGGTTCTGCTTCAACTTCCTGTGTTATCTGACCTATGTGCTCATCTTCACTGCTGTTGCCTACTGCCAGCCTGCCCTGGACCAGGCAAGTTGAGGGGCAGAGTCCCCAGGGAGACCTGCTTGCAATAACCCCAGAGGGAGGTGGGGCAGGGACCAGAATCTCCATCCTACCAAGGCAGCCTGAGTGAGGCCCTCAGCCACCTAGTGCTAATGACTCTTACTGAGTGGTCACCACATGTGACCACACTGCTCACAACTGCATTCTGAGATAACAAATCATTGTCACCCTCAGTTTATTTTTGAGAGAAGGGAGGCACAGGGAGGTTAACGACCATACCTGATGTCTGTCTGTCTGTCTCTATGATACACAGCAGACAAAAACACAGATTCAGAGACAAACACAAACAGACAGATACAGACAGACACACACACAGAGACACACACAGACACACAGAGTCACACACACACACACACACACACACACACACTGAGTGGTCAGGATCTGAACCCAGGCAGTCTGGCTCCACACCCCACACTGATAACCGCAGCACAGTGTGCCTCCCAAGGCTTTAGAATCCTAGGGCTCTTTCCCCACAGTCCATGCTTCTTCTGCTGCTCTGTAGTGTAGGCTCCGAGTGGGCCTCAGCTGGGCTCCTACGTGCTGTGGAGAAGACCTGAGGGCCTAGATGTTATCTGAGTGCTTATGTGTCTCCAGCAGAGCTTGCCATTGGATTCATTGGTCAGAAACCCCATGCTGCTGCTGGGCCACATCTTGATCTTCTTTGTGGGGATCTACCTCCTCTTTGGCCAGGTGAGTGCTTTTCTCCTTTTTCCTACTCTATATGGTCCCAACAAACCAAGAAGGAAACCTAGAATCGTGCTACAGAGCAGGGAGTTAAGCAGGACCCTTGAGATGGGGAAACCGCCTCCCATACCCAGCCAGTTCAACCAGCCCTGGAGATTATGGGCTCTGGCCTGGGTTTCTGGGTTGTGGGTATCCTCCCTTCTTTGCCTTCTGGGACACCCCTGGGGTAGCAGATGGGTTCTCTGATTCTTTGCCAGTCTTAGTTTTCTATCCTGAAAATCAAGCCAGCCCCTGCCCCAGGGTCCCAAGCTGGCTTTCCTCACTTGGAACTCAGAAGGCTGACAAAAGGGGGAATCAGTCCAACTGCATCAGCAGAGCATTCCCAGCTAGAAATGTTGGAAGCTTGAGAGAGGCAGGCTGGACACCATCATACCGAGTAGGCAGGACTTAGGTGCCGCACTCAGGTTGGCTGGAGCCCAGTAAGCTCTCCAGGAGGCAAAGCAGAGGAAGAGGAGGAAAGGAGCTGCATGCAATATGTGGGCTCTTTCTCTGATTTCACAGGGACTAGGAGACCCCAGCATTGTCTGGGTACCTGCAGCAGGTGTCCCTTGGCATCCTTTGTAATGAGGATAGACCCCAGGCCTCATGCATGCCCAGCCTAGCAAGTCTTTTTTGGAGAGAAGCCTGTAGCCATCTCAGCTATTGGCAGGATTCAGGAGCTCCCGAAAGTCGAAGCTGCTGTCTTAACTCCACAGTGGTGCAGACCAGCCCTCATAGAGGCAGGCGAGCAGCCGGGGGCCTGTGGGTGAGCAGGGGCCCTGAGGGACAGCTAGGCTGCTCTTGTGTTGAGAGCAAGTTTCACACCGTCTGTCCTCCTGCTCCACAGCTATGGTTCTTCTGGCGACGTCGTCACTTCATCTGGATCTCATTCCTGGACAGCTACTTTGAAATCCTCTTGTATGTGCATTCGCATTTCTCCTCCCCACGTCTCTGGGGAGGTGGGTATGGAAGAGGCCACCAAGTTAGCTTTAGAGAGAGTAACACAGTAACAGGGGCCAGCGTGTTCAGAGGGTCAGAACCTGATGATCACTGGCCAGACCTGCCGTCCTGGCTGCTGTGCAGCTGGGATCCTGTCCCACTCCTGTACTAGTTGTCCATGATTGTGATGCCCGCCTTTACCAAGCACTCACTGCACATCAGTGGAGCCTTGACACTTTGCATGTAACCCTCTCACTTAATCCTGAAAGCACTGTTAGCCAGGAGTCACTGTTGTTATGCCTGTCATATAGGAGAGGGTACTGAGGCCCACAAAGTTTGGATAATTTGTCCAGCTGTGCTTTGGTTCAATCCCAGAGGCAGGACATTTCAAACCATCATGGGAGCAGCAGGGGTGGTTTGTGCTGGCCAGCAGGAGTTGAGGGGTACTGGCAAGTGTGGTCTGGAAGCTGACTGGAACCCTGCCCCATGCAGCCTGTTCCAGGCCCTGCTCACGGTGCTATCCCAGGTCTTGTGTTTCATGGGCATTGAGTGGTACCTGCCCCTGCTTGGGTCCTCGCTGGTGCTGGGCTGGCTGAACTTGCTTTACTATACACGGGGCTTGCAGTACACAGGCATCTACAGCGTCATGATCCATAAGGTAAGAGATGGAGATGGGCTGGGCTGGTCCCCACAGCCCTGAGAGGCCCCCTTTGTCCCCAGGAAGCAGGTGTCTTCCTCCATGGACAAGCTGGGCAGAGGAGGGCATGAGCATGCCTGCTGCCTGCCACTCACCCAGATGCTTGTGTAAGCACTACATGGTGTACATGGACACACAGACACAGAGTCACAGACACAAGAGCACATGCTTCTGTTAGTACCCTTCTTCTCAGGGAATCAGAGGATATGCTCATTTTTATGCCTGTGTCTCCAACATGAAGGCATACGCACCCATCCATTTAATCTGCAAATGTTGAATGAGTGTCCATGGTAGGTGAGCAGCAACCCTTGGTTGGGCAGGTACAGGCCCAGGAGCTTCAGTGCTCACCCAGCCTCCTGGCTATGTTCAGCTGATGAACCCGAGGTTAGAGGAGAACATGGACCCATAGGCCCTGTTGTGAGTGTCGGTAATAACAACAATGAGCAAGAGACACATGCTTGCTCTCTCAGGCTGATGTTTGGAGGTTAAACAAAAACACTCAGTGAACAAATAACAGTGCCCACTGCTGAAGTCAACAAGGGAAACAGATGGACAATGTGATGGAGGCCAAATGGGGTGGAGGGTGCTTGGAGAGAGAAAGCCTTCCAAAGAGGTGAAGTCTAAGTGGAGATGGAAGGAATGACTGATGCTCAGAGTGAAGGTCCCTGTCCAGGCGGAACCATCCTCCAGAGGCAACAGAAACGTGAAGATCATCAGCCAGGATGAGCTAAGCACGGGGCAGAGAGGACCAAGAGACCAGGTAGCTGGGGAGAATGAGGCAGAGTGGAGGAGAGGAAGGTGGCACTAGGGGTCAGATTGTTTGTTCATGAGGAGGCCTCAAGAGCGGAGCACACACAAGCCAGAGGTAGGAGCACTGCTGCAATTTTGAGGCCAGCTTGAAGTACATAGGAAGACCTTGTCTCAAAGAAAAGCTAGGCCTTTGTTTTACCTTTTTTTTTTTTTGTGAAAACCGGGGATTGAACTCAGACCCTTGTGCTTTCCAGGGAAGCGCTTATTCTACTCAACCATCTCCCTGGCCCCTGTTTTACCATTTTGAGTGTATGTTTAAGAGACATGAAATACATCCCCAGTGTTATCATCACCATGTATATCCAGAACTTTCATCTTCATAAACAAACTTCATGTGAATTAAACTCCCCATTTTCTCCTTTTCTCTGGGTAGGAAGCCCCACCTAATTTCTGTCTCATGATTTACTGGCTGTAGAAACTTCACGTAAGGGAGTCTATTAGATTTTCTCACTGACCGGTATATTTCACTTGCTATAATATCCTTAAGGTTTATCTATGCTGCAGTATGTGGCACATGTACTTTCTTATAAATTTGAATATTTTGGGCCAGGGTGCTAGCTCAGCAGAGTAAGTACCTGTTTAGGCAAGCTCAGTGATCCGGGGTTCTACTCCCTGCATAAGCCCCGTGGGCCTGCCCCCAGGTATATTTAGCCAGCTACTGAGACCAGTGCTGCAAAGTAATCCTGTAATCCCACTGTTGCAAAGGCTGAAAACAGGAGGCCCACTATGAGTCTGAGGTGTGTACATATAAAGTATATAAAAATAAATAAATAAATAAATTTGAATATTGTATTGCATAGGTACTCCACATGTTATATGTTAATTGAGGCGTGGATGGACACTTGTGGCTTCTATACTTTGGTATGGAAGTGCTGTTATTAATAGTGCTATTATCAATATGGTAGATAAATAACTTTTGCAATCTGTTTTTTGTTTTTTTTCTTTTTTTCCTTTCATTTCTTTTCTTTTCTTTTTTTTTTTTTTGTGGAACCAGGGATTGAACTCAGGCCCCTGCACTTGCCAGGCAAGCACTTATTCTACTGAGCTATCTCCCTGGCTCCTTAATATGAATTTCAGGCTAGTATCAAATTTGCAATGGTCCTCCTGCCATAGGATGATCCTAAGTCCTAGGATTACAGGGGTGGGCCACCAAGCTAAGATGAGTATCTGTTTTCAGTGCCCTACATAAATTTAAAAAATTCTCTATAACAATTATTTTGTGTGAGAGCCTGCAGGCACAGAGGTCCAGAGCTGGTGGAAAATGTTTAATGATGGCACCTTATAATATTTTTAGAAGCCTGGCTTCCTGCTGGTTGCACCTTTTGTTTTTTGGAGGCAGGATCTGCTCTGTAGTTCAGGTCAGCTTTGAGCTTACTATATAGCCTCAGCTGCCCAAGAACTTCCCAAATCCTGCTGCCTCAGCCTCCCCAGTGCTGTGATTACAGGCATGCCCACCAAGGCCATCTGTTACATGCTCTTTGGCAGTAGCATTCACAGTATTTTTTTTTTGTCACACCTTTTAAAAAAATTTTATTGAAAAACAAATTGTCAGTGAGACAGTTTCAAAGCTGATTAATAAGATATTTTCAATAATTAATACATTGCACATTGTTATCTTCTTACCAGTTATCCATAGTACAAGAAGCAGACAGGCTATCCTGTTCAAACACTATTACTACAAATCTGTCATCTCATAGAATTAAGCAAAAGTAGCTGTAATCTATCCTAACTGTTCTGTATATACAAATACAAAATGGTCCTTTCTTTGTATCCCCGTTTTTTTGTTTAGTCCTGTCAGAGATGGGTATTCTATTGGCATCTAAGTACTATAGGTGCTTGAATTCAGCAAAACACTCCAACACAGTCCAGCAGTCCACAATAGTGTTGGGTTATCCACAGAAGTTGTTGGCGAGAGCCTTTTACAGCTCAGCATATTAATATGGCTTTACTTTATATACCTCATTTTTATACTTTTCTGCTGGGTAGTTAAGACCAAGATAAAGCAAGACCTATACAACAAGAAATGTAACTTTTGTATCTGATAAGGTCAGTCAAGTCCCCTCAGGATTTATCCTGTAATTTGCCACTTTATAAAGTCATTCAGAAAAGATTTCCATCACTAATTCAGACAGTGGTAAGAACAACTGAATATGTGTGTTGGAATTAAGGGACAGGGATTTCAAGGGGATTAATGGTAATGTATATTTTATTACAATAGTTTTCTTCAAAACCTCAAACATTCACTGTAAGCACCTTATGTATGTATGGCTGCATAATGGAAATTGTACTCAGTTCTGGGTCAGGGGTTTGTGTGTGTGACCTAGCCACCCAGCCCAGCTCATGTTCTGCATATTCCAGGTTATCTGGAGGAATCTGCTCTGCTTCCTGCTGGTCTACTTAGTCATCCTTTTCAGCTTTTCTAGAGGTAAAGACTCTCGGGCCTCTGCTTATGCCCTCCCTACCACATATACCCTCAAGGCTGCTGTTGGTCCCACTGGTTGAGTAACCTCTCTGTCCTTCCCACAGCCCTGGTGAGCCTCAGCCAGGAGGCCCAGGTGTCCAAACACCCTGCAAGCATCAATGACACGGAGGACTTACAGCCTGGGATGGGACAGAAGGACGAGGTGGTCCCTTACAGCAACATCCTGGTTGCTATGTTGGAGCTCTTCAAGTTCACCATCGGCGAGGGCGAGTTGGCCTTTCAGGAGAAAATGCACTTCCCTAGGGTGGTGCTATTCCTGCTACTGGCCTGTGTTGTGCTCACCTATGTGCTGCTGTTCAAAATGCTCATCACCCTCCTGAGAGAAATTGTCAACAGTGTTGGCACTGACAGCAGGAGCATTTGGAAGCTGCAGGTGCACAACATGGCTTCTCTCCTTCTCCCTCTTCCTTCTGGGTCTGAGGAGCATGTTTGTTCTCTGCTGAGCTCAGCCTACACCAGGGCCTGGGCCTGGGCACCCATGGGGTCGGCGCAGCTCAGCAGGAGGACTCCACAGACTCCTCTACCCATTCCTTCTTTATTAAGGTGGTTGTGAAAATTGGGTGTGCTCCTGCATGTGACATGCCCAACACAGTGCCTACCACAGAATAGATGTGCACTGTGTTAGTTATTTTTATCTTTGGCATTATTGTTTTTTGTTTTGGTATTATTCTAGGGAATGTTCTACAGAGTGTTCAGGGTCTCACTACTAGATTGGACATGTAGTGGTCTGCTTGTTTACAGCCTCCCAAGAGGTTGGATTACAGGTGCATGCCACCAAACTCAGTTTCAATCTACGACTCAGTGCGCCCCGGGGTCATAGCAGGCCAGCACAGTGGCATCCTTGTTATTAAGTATTTCCTTTCTTGCAGGGAGGGCTACTGAAGATTGCAGGCAAGGAGTGCTGTGCTGTTTTCATTTTTGGAGACAGGGACTCTCTAAATTGCCAAGGCTAGACTTAAATTTATAATCCCTTTATTTTTTTTAGAAATTTTTTTTTTTTTTTTTTTTTTTTTTTTTTTTTTTTTTTTTTTTTTTTTTTTTTGGACAGGGTCTCACTATGCAGCCCACATTCATAGTGATCCTCCTGCTTTCTGCCTCCCTAGGGCTGGGATTACAGGCGCGCACCACCACTCCTGGACTTTGAATTTATAATCCCTTTGCCTCAATCTCCAGAGATTCACATGACAGTGTGCCTGGCATTGTGTACTTTCTGTGTATCATCCAGGCACAGTCTGAGGTGATGCATAAGAGAAAGCCCTTCCCTGCTCTCATGGGACACTATTTCTGTCCTTTTCACACAAAAACGTCCTCTGAGGTGCAGAAGGCAGTCAGGGTGTAAAAATGCTAGGGCTGGCCCAGCCTGGGAGACCAGGAACACTGAGCTGACACCCACCTAGAGTGGAAGCACTAGCTCATTTTGCCCAAAGAATGATGAGGTGGTTACTGGACAGCTGGAGCAGGGACAACATCCCCTGGGAGGCTGACAAGGTGGTCAGCTCCTTGGAGCCTTCAGCAATGTCCTTGGAACCTTGCTGGCCTCAGCTGCAAACAGTGTGCTCCTTGGGACCTGTGTGCGAGCCCCAGGCCTATGTGCAGGTAGAGCCCACGAAGTTCTCCCCACGATGGTGCAGAGTTCTGGGGCCTGAGTAGATTGAAGAGCAGGTTGCAGTCCAGCACTGCTTGTGTGCTGAGCTCCCAACAATGGTCTGGGTTGCAATATCCTAGGTCTACAAACAGGGACACTGAAATTCAGAGATTCGGGGGCCTACACCATAGAGTTGGTCAGATGTTAGGGCTGGCCTGCATCCACATGCGGAGTGCACTTTGAGTCATGGTGTAGAGTGCTGGGGGACATTTTCTTGTTTCCCCTTGCCCTGTGTGCCTCTTCCTTCAGGCAGGGTCCTGCACTGCTCTTGTCTGATGCACGCTCTGTCCATAGAAAGCCATATGTGTCTTGGAGATGGAAAATATCAACTGTTTCATGAGGAGGAAGCCACGACCAGGTGCTCTACTGAAGGTGGGCACTAGGCCAGATGGAAGCCCTGACGAGCGCTGGTGCATCAGGTGAGCCAGGTGGGCGGGGGCCTAGGGCTGTCCGCAGTGCAGGCCAGCCTCATTCTCCTCAGAGCTCGGGAATGGCTGCTGGGAGCCAGGTCTGTGGGAGAGGCAAGGCCGAGGAGTGCCTGGGAGATCCTTGTAGGCAAGGGAGGTTAATGATACCGAATTTCCCAGCCTGTGGCAGCCACTTCTTGGGTCTGCTCATCTGACCGTCTCAGTGGCTTCCACTGAAGGCTCCTCCCAGGTGATGACCTCCCCCTTGGCTTGGCCCTGGCTGTGCCCCCACTTCCCATTCTTCCAGCCTCATGTTGGAGGTGTAAGACATTCATGCACAGTAGGCCCTTTCCTGCTCAGGAACAGCTGGGTGCTACGAGAGGGAAGCTGGTGATATCCACACACTGGGTTAGGGGGAAGCAGTGGAGCAGAAAGAGGGAATGAGGGTTTTGTGCAGAATAAACAGGCATTAGAGGGCCTTCCCAGCCAGAGCAGCATAGTGGGCCTGATCTCGGTTCCTCCTCTCTGGTTGCTCCAGGTGACCCAGGCTGTTGTGAACAGCCCAGAGGGAACAGGCTTCTGGTGGAGTATGGTGGCCCAGTGTCCGCAGAGGAGGGCAAGAAGTCTTGTCCTCTCACCATCCCTGTGCCCACTGAGGCTTCTGCACAGTTCACTGATAAGGGCAGAGGCCTGGACTCTCTAGGGTGACACAGGTTAGGCTTGTGGCTCCCCAGACCTGAAGAACTGCTTTCTTATCCACAGGGTGGAGGAAGTGAACTGGGCTGCATGGGAGCAGACACTGCCCACAGTGTGTGAGGACCCCACAGGGCACGGCATTCCTGGTGAGTAGCTGCTGGGTGTCTGATGTGCCTCAGGGTCCTGCCAAGTCTAGGGTGGGAGGAGGCCTCAGCCTTCTCCCTGACTCCCACTGGCTTCCTTCTGCTAAGCTTTCCCCTGCCTGGGTGGTAGTCAGCTCCCTCCTGTTTACTCACTCAGGGACCATCCGCTGCCAGACTTGGGCTGAGCCTGGGGACCCAGTGGGGCAGCAGGCTAGGAAAGGCTGGCTCTCAAAGCAGGTGGCATCTCTTCGGGTCCCGTGGGTACGGCCTTATTGGCCAGCCTCGTTGGTCCTGAGTTTCCTCCATTATACCACGCTCCAGTCTCTCCACACTGTGAAGCCAATTCTTGTGCCTCTCCTCAATTCTGCAGGCTGTGACAGACAGCATGGCCCTTCTGTTCCTCCCAGCTGTGTCCACCAAGATGTACTCCTAAGCTGCTCTTTTTGTATTTTTCTCTTCTTATTTTTAAGACAGGGTCTTTAAGACTGTGTAGTTGTTTTGACTTGAGTTCACTGTGTAGCCCAATCTGGCTTTGAGTTCACAGCCATCCTCCTGCCTGAGCTTCCTGAGTGCAGGGATCCCAAGCTTGAGCCACTATGCCAGGAAGCCTACCCTTTTCTGCTAAAACACTCAAGAGCTCCCATCTTGCCTACCATTGGCTCTCTTTTCTCCATTTCCTGACCAATGTCACCTGCTTATGCCTGTGGCCCCTAAATTCCCCATCCTAAAGACCCTCTTGAGTTGCCTATATTCTCTGCTTTACAGTGGTTCACGGCCAACTTTGCTTATAACCTATTGATTTTTCCACTCTTCATCCTCATTTCTAAAATGTTTACTTTCTGGTGGGAAAGATTCACAGGGAAAGATTCACAGGCCTGGGCTGTCTTTAAATTAAAAAAAAAATATATATATATATATATATACATATATATATACATATTCTCAGCCTTTAGGTTACTTTTGATTAACAAAACAAGCTTTTATTCGTGTGCCTAAGGTCCTAAGAACATGCTAGGCATCTGGGAGTAAAGACACAGGATGACCTTGAGGAGTTTCAGGTGTTCCTTGTTACTCATTCTGTTGTTGCAGTTCTGTTTGTCTGTTTCTGGCCCCATATGTCCTGCAGGTCATTCTGCACGTCTCTATTTTAACTCCTTATCCCAATAACCTTCTACCCTCTTTCTGGCTTCCTCTCTTTCCTTCAAAGCCAAGACTGAAGGTCACCTTGTCCCTCATCTTGCCCCATGCATTCCATGCTTGAATCCCACACCTTGAGGCCTGCTGTCAATGCCATGGGCTGCCCTACTAGGGAACCTGTAGTAATGCCATCCGGCCATATCAAGGTGGGAAGGCATTGTGCTTGCCCCTTCATGGCTGTCCCACCTGGTGTTGTGTGGCCTAGACTTAGGCAGTCATTCATCTCTGTCCTTGTGCCCCTCATTTCTCCAGGTTCTTACTGAAGGGGGTCTACACCCTGACCTGCAGGTGGTTTAGTTTCTTTCTTTTTCTTTTCTTTTTTGTTCTACTGGGGACTGAACTCAGGACCTTGCATTTGCCAGGCAAGCACTTATTCTACTGAGCTATCTCTTCCGCCCTAGTTTATTGTGTCTTTTGTTTGTTTTTGAAAAAGTGTTTTGCTATGTATTCAGGGTAGGCTTGAACTCACTATGCAGCTGGGCTAGCCCTCAAATTTGTAAGAATTCTGGTTCAGCCTCCCAAGTGCTGGGACTGTAAGTATACACCACCACAACCAGCATTTTCTCTCCTGTTTTTGAGACAGGGTCTCACTTTGTTGATGATGTTGGCATTGAACTCACTAGGAACCAGGTAGGCTAGAGCTAGAAAGCATCCTCCAAAAAAAAAAAAAAAAAAAAGAAAGCATCCTCCTGGCTGGAGCTCAGGAGTGCTAGGACCTCAGGCACGTGTAACCACGCCCAGCTCACCCTGACCTTCAGAAACTTTTCTGCTCTAGGCTTATCCCACTCTTACTATTGGTGGAGACAAGAACGTTTCAAGGCCCAGGGCTCCTGTGGCCCAGGAGGCCAGGCTCTCAAGTGTGGAGGTCAAGGCCCACCTGCTGTCCAACCCATTCCTCACTGCTCAGGGCTGCAATACCCCTTGGTTCTTGTCCCTGCTGGGATTGTACCTTTCCTCCCTGGGCATCCAAATCTGTCACTCTCTCTCTCTCTCTCTTTTTTTGCAGAACAGGGGATTGAACTCTTGTCCTTGCTAGGGAAGTGCTTATTCCACTGAGCCATCTCCCCAGCTCCCCACATTCCCTTCGGGATGAGTTCTTTGTCACCTCTGTATTCTGTGAGCATCTAACTTACTCGTCTACTGTTTTCAACATTCTCAGATTTTCTGGTTTCTAGCACACAGCTGGTCACCTGTGGGGACTTGTAAGCTTCTGGGGGGAACCCACGACGAGCACAGGCAGCAGTTTGGGAAATGCTCCTGGAAGAAGCGAAGCAGGGAGAGGGGTTGTAGGACTCAGGGGTCACCTGCCATCCACTGATGTGATGGGTTTTCAAGGCCCTGGTGCCCTCCCAAGAGCAAACCACAGTGTTTCTCATCCCATTCACAGGCACCACGAGGAAACGTGGCCTGGCCGCTCAACTTGAGGAGGAGCCTTTCTCACAGGAAGACCACCTGCCCCTCCAGGTGCTCCAGTCCCATTGATGGCTGGAGATGTCAGGAATCTTTCCAGCCACACCTGCCAGTTCTGGGGCTTTTGAATGTAAATAATTTTTAAAAAATAGCTAATTGTGTTTGAAATATTATTTGAGCAAGTATTCTTTGTTGAGATCCATGGTCTAATAAACTCTGCATGTTTCTGTGTGTACCCATGTGGGTCTTGGGACTAGGGTATTTCCAATTTAATGTGGACACAAAAAATCCATCGTCTTCCTGGGCAGCCTGCTGCCTTCAAGGTGCTGTGGCTGCTCTCATGGCAGACTTGGAGGTCAACGTGGGCAAGCACAGCCACTTCTCCACTGTTTTTTTCTACCAGCAGACATCTGCTAAATTTGCTTCAAGATGGGCAGCTAGGTGAGGCGGGAAGATGCAAGTGCGAGATCACTTGGGCAGTTTAGCAGGACCTTACCTCAACAATAAATGAAACCCCATGGCGAAAGCATCATGATACATATCTAAAATGTACCAAGAAATTTAATTAATTAGAACAACAAAATGGGAAGGAGAAGAGAGGAACAGAACTGTGAAAAGTTCACGGAGAGATTTCTGGCCGTATAGTTTCCTTTGAGCTCTTTAGTTGAGACTGTGGAATACTGCATTTCCCTGTCTGGTACCGTGCAGTTTTATACTCAGATTTTCAACTCCTTCATGCTAGTCTCTGTAGGAGAGACAAAGGGGTCTTCCTAAGACACAAGGCAAACATGTCACCCCTCTGTTCTGAAGGTCTGACAGCTTCACCAGGGCCTGGAGAATGTCCTTGCAGGCATCCTCAGCCCTGCAGTCTTATCTTGTATCCCTGCTGCCTGTAGGGGAATTTGGAGACAGGTTGTCAGAACTTGGACTAATCTCACGTGGGTGACCTCCAAACGATAAGCTGAACCTCCAAATGACATAGGGAAAAACGATCTCTGGACCTGACCTGTATCGAGTTCGTGTTCTCTAAAACCAAAGAATGAATTTTAGGAACAAACGGAGATTATGAGCAGAATAGATTTATTGAGGGGAAAGAAAGCTCCTGTCTGAGAGAGAGACAGGAGGGGGGTCCCAAGTGGGTGGTCCCCCAGGAAGCTGTCTCTTCCAGGGACTTTTATAGAGGAAAGCCATGTGATGAGGCGGGTCTAAGGTGGTAAAGACATGGGAACTCGCTTAGGTGGAGAAGAGGTGGGACAGACTATGGTCAACCAATGGGATTACAAGCACCATTGCTCAGGTAAAATTGATTCAATCCAGCACCAAATGGGAAAGGGAGTCATGTAGCAAGTGAACATGAATATGGGACAGGGTCTCTTCCTGTTGGGGGTTGGGCTAGTGACTCAATAGGGCTTTTTCAAGGTGATTGATACCTATTTAGAATATCAGGGGCCAGGGAGATGGCTCAGTGGAATAAGCGCTTCCCTGGCAAGCGCATGGGCCTGAATTCAATCCCCGGTTCTGAAAAAAAAAAAAAAAATAGAATATCAATCCTTGATGCTCATCCCTAGGGAAGTGTGTTTCTTCTTTCTGTCTTGGTCTTGAGGTGTGGCCCATAGGGAGTGTCTGTCTCTTCCAAGTTGCAAAGTCACCTTGGCTGCCATCTTGTCTCCTTGAGGGCCTGGACCTGTCTGACTGCCTAGAATATTTCTATCTAACTCAGTTGCCTACAACAGGACCACTCATGTCCTCCTAGTCTTCCTAGGAACTGAACCCACGCCTTGCATTTCTTGGCCAAATGCTCTATCACTGAGTCTACTCCAGCCCTCAGCAATTTCATCAGGCAAGCTGAGGGTCCTCATGTTTGACCCCTTGAGCTCATTGTAGAAGAGTCATTAAAAATCCTGCTTTTTAGGGCCAGCCAAATAGCTCAGCAGATTAAAGTGTCAGGTGCAGGGACTCCAAAGTTTGATCCTGGGACTGCTGAGCTGGCCCTGTCCCCGGAGCAGGCTGATACAGCAATTGAGACTGGGCATGGTGGTACACAAGCCTGTGATCCCAGCTCTTGGGAGGCTGTAAACAGGTGGATCACTATTTGTCCATATAGTAGTGAGACCCTGAAGACCCTGTAGACCTTTCCCTAAAACACTATATATATATATGATAAATCCTGCTTCTTTCTGTGAATAATCCCTTGATGTCTAGTGCTATAGTTTGGAGGGGCACCTAAGTGTTCCCCTTAATGGAACATTTTCTCTTTAAATTCTTGTTCTTTGAATTTTTCTTTTCCTTTTTTTTGGTGGAATTGGGGATTGAATTGAGGCTCTTGTGCTTGCCAGGGAAGCACTTATTCCACTGAGCCATCTCCCTGTCCCTCCTTGAATTTTTCTACATAATATGATTTTTTTTTTATTGGAACTGGGGATTGAACTCAGTCCTTTACGCTTGCCAGGCAAGCGCTTATTCTACTGAGCTGTCTCCCTGGCTCCAACATAACATGATTTCATGGAACAATTCAGAAAATTCCAACTTTTGGGGTAAATGAGTTAGCTCAAAATGTTCTCTTTCTAGTTCTCTGGGGTCAAAATGAACTGTTCTCCCTTGGTACAGAGTTTGTGTACAAAAAATGCAAACAGAGATGGATTTTTTTCCCCCTGTGTGTGTGTGTGTCTGTGTCTGTGTGTGTGTGTGTATGAGAGAGAAAGAGAGGGAGAGAATGATGGAACCCAGAGTCTCAGGCATGCTGGGCAACATCAAACTATACCAGGGAGCCCTCCCCCCACTACTGCATTGGAATTGTTTTAGGGGAGGGTCTACAGGGTGTTCAGGGTCTCGCTACTAGATAGGACTCAGTGATCCGCCTGTTTACAGCCTCCCAAGAGCTGGGATTACAGGGTGTGAGCCACCACACCCAATCTCAATTGCTGTCTCAGTGCGCCCAGGGGCCGGCCCCGGTAGGCCTGGGCTCCTGTGCCTGCTTGCAGGCACATTAATCCACTGAGCTATTGGATGGCCCTTAGTGCATTGGAATTGAACCCAGAGCTTTCTCACTACTTTCCTCAACCCTTCTTTATTTTTTTACACAGGGTCTCCTTGAACTGCTGGGCTCCAACTCGCTATTCTCCTACTCCTATTTCCCAGAATGCTGGGATTAGAGGTGTGGGCAACCACGTCAATCTAAGATTAAGAATTTTAAAAAGTAATACGAAAACAAAATGATTGGTGAAACCTGAATTTGTTCACATATCATCAGCAGGGATGGAGTTTTGATTTGTAAATAAGATATGGGGGTTTATGCAGAAGTCTGGGGAAGGGAGGGGGGCGGGGAGGAACATATTGTCAGAACAGAGAAGAGGGGCTGAAAGTGGAAGCAGACAACTTCCTTAAAGGTCGGTGTAATGAAATAATGATGGTTATCAGTGTACTGGGGTCAGAGGGGTTCCGGGCAATTTTTCAAACAGTTGTGGGGAGCTAGCAGACGGTCTCTGATAAAAGTTAGGAGCTTGATTTCAGGAAACTTGAATTTTAGGAAGCCTGCTGTGTATCCAGGGTTCGCACTTCACCTATATTGTCTCTTGTGGTACTCACAACTACTTTCTGGGGTGCAGGTGGCCCCGTTTTCCACGCCAACAATCCGAACTCTCAATCCTAGGGCCAGGATTTCGGAATACACGCTCAGGCTCCCGCGCAGGCGCCTTGGAATTAGCGGGGGACTTCGCTACCCAGAATCCTCACGGAGAGGAAGAGACCATAAGCTCAGGAGGATGGGGGGGAATCCGGTTGAGGCTGGAAGGGAAGTTCCCGCGCCGTAGGCAGATTCAACCTCTCTTGTGTGAGCTATGGGATATTCCGGCTGTTTAAGAACTGCCTGTCGGGGGCCGCACGATCTTTTCTCCGCAATGATCGTGACGGTACGGTCGTGTTGAATTTCTTGCTACAGGGTGGTGGCGTGGAAAGTGAGCTAGGATTTTTTTTGTAGCTCTTCATAAAGGTGCCTTTGAGAAAGTTAGCCAAAAGGGGGGTTCCGGGTCGGGGTGTTGCAGATTACGGTAGAGCCCGGACACGCGGTGCACTGGGTTGCGAGTTGAATTTGAGGGACCGCACGTCTTTCCGCAGGGCCATTACCGCAGGAGCCTGGGCTTCGCGGAATGCAACCTCCTGTTTCCGGAGCGTGCCAAGAGGAGTGCGCAAACCTGAAAAGCTAGGTAGGCTGGCCTGTAGCACGGGCTCTACCTGTAGACGGATTGAAACTGACCCCGAAGGAGTCGCGTGACTGTCGTGATGATACAAAGTAATAGGAAGTGCCGTCAGAAGCGATAACTGACGATATTTGTATTTGATCTGATTACAGTCCGCTAAAATCTCAGCAGAGTAGTTGAATGTTACTGCCAGGTTCAACTCCCGAGTTCGTTTTCTTCATCTTTCAGATGTTGGACTCACTGCAGGATATTGGAGATGAGACCAACATCCCACCATGAAGTCGGGTGCGTTTTGTACGTGACTTAGGGGGTGGAGATGTAGGTTAGAATTAGAGGTGGCCTTTGCACACTGGAGGCCTTGGGTTCCATTTCCAGCAGCCTGAAAGAGTGCCTACCTGTAAGTTAGTTATCAGAGATAATAATGAAGTTGATGTTTTAGTTGTAGTTTAAACCTTACACTACAGTGTTTATGTATTTGGTATAGGTTCTCACTGCATAGATCACTCTCTTTGATTCCCCTGTTTTCAGCCTCCCAAGGGCGGGATGCTGGGATTACCGCCTTTTTGCCACTATGCCCAGTCTCAATCACCTCCCACACCATGTGCGGTGGGCAGGCCAGTGATGGAACATAGCTGTTGTGCTCTGCTTAAGACACCACAATGCCGGGCGTGGTGGCGCATGCCTGTAATCCCAGCACTCGGGAGGCTGAGGCAGGAGGATTGTTGTGAGTTCGAGACCAGCCTGAGCTACAAAGTGAGCTTAAAGCCAGCCTGAACTGCATAGCGAGACCCTGTCTCAAAAAGACAAAAAGAAAAAAAAAAAACAAAAAAACACAATGTCCACAGTATAGGAGCTTGAGGTGGCTGTTTAAGCTACAGTCATAAGACCGCATTATGTGCACCTTTTTGTTCAGATGTAGTTACCTGAGCTTGCCTGGAATGCAAGAGGCCCTGGGTTAAGTCCCTAGTACAGCCAGAGCACATGTATGTTTTTTCTTTCTTGAACCGGGAATTGAACCCTTTTGCTTGCCAGGAAAGCACTTATTCTACTGAGCTATCTTCCCCAGCCCCACATGTGTTCTTGTGTACACACACACTTGTATGAACTAAGTCATTTGCTGAAATGAGCAGTCCAGTGGGTTTGGGAGGTTCATTTTAGGGCATGCAAGTAGTACTGAGGCTTGTATTCCCAGGAGTTTGATGCTGAGCTGCATCTTCCACTTATAGTTCTCAGGTAATGTCCATGTCTCCAGCCGAAGGAGTACTGGACACTGATGAGGTCTGTTGCATGCTCTGCTGATCCCACCAATAGGAAGCGACAGCTGATGAAAGTGCTCTTGGCTGGCTGCTGTTGCCCAGGATTCAGTTGATGTGAACTGTGACCACCTTTCTCCATTCGTGCAGGTTGCAGAGTGGCAGAAGACGCCAGCAGCTTAGTGTTACAGATGTCTTGAGTCACCTGTGAGCCTGTGTACAGAGGTTGCTACCCACCAACTCCTGCTCAAAGCCGAGCACTGTTGCAGTGTGTTGGCATTGGGTCAGGTAAGCTTTGGTCTCTGCAGAGATTGGTGGTGTTTGAGAATACCCACCCGTTTGATCAGATACTGGTGATTTCATTTGATTGCCATGATAGTTGTGAATGTAGGCCTTGCCCTTATACCTGTTAATCTGAATAATTGGAAGACAACATGTAATGCAGCAACCATTGTCAGATTCCTATTTGGTGACATTTTGGTTGTGTGTAGTTTTTTGTTTTTTTTTTTTTTTTTTTTTTGCGGAACCAGGGATTGAACTCAGGCCCTTGCGCTTGCCAGGCAAGCGCTTAATCTACTGAGCTATCACCCTGGCCCCTACTTTTATTTAATTTTTTTTTTTTTTTTTTGTAATTCTGTAATAATTTCGATTCTCTTTAGATGATTAAAAACAGGCTTGTGACTTTGAAGATGCACTATTAGGTAGAGAATTTTTCAGGACTGGGGATTGAACTCAGTATCTTGCACTTCCTTGGCAAGTGTTTATTCTATTGAGCCATCTCTCTGGCCCTTAAAACAGAGATTTTAACACTAAGGTTATTTGGGGTGTGTAGATTTAGTGATTGACGAAAGTGCCCCTTGTATAAGGCTAAGAGACAGTGTTAATAGAATGCTCTTACTACACTTGTAGATGTGGAAGCTCTCGTGCATTTCCTGCTCCGGAGCCCTATCCTGTGTCCCCAGCTTTGGGAACAGCACTGGAATGCAGTTCTAGAGCTGGCAGTAGCGCAGCCCAGGAGGAGGTAAGCCTTGACCTGGACAGTGATTTTATCTTGGAGGACTGAGCTTCAGCTGGTTCTCAAAATTGGTTTTGGGGGGCTGGGGAGATGGCTCAGTGGAATAAAGACTTCCCTGGCAAGCACAAGGACATGAGTTCAATTCTTGGTTCCACCAAAAAAAAAAAAAGTTTTTGAGGATATCAAGTGATGAAATCACCAAAACTAGCTGGAATTACCGGCAGATTGGTAGTGGTGAACCTACGGTTTTCTGAGGTATCCTTTATGATCTGAATGACTGCTTCTGGGAACAGATAATGAATGGTTCTAACACTTAGTTTCCTTGCAGGCAAAGGGCTGGAAGCTGCCATTGATTCTGTTTGAGAATCTCTGACTGGATCATTTGCTACAGAAGAAACAAGCTGCTTCCCTCCTGTATCAGAGGCTTTCTCAAGAGCACTGATGTATGCGGCAGTTGTTTTCTGGGACAAGCGTGCATCATTGGGTGTTGTTAATTAACCTACCCACCAAGCAGGAGCATCTGTGTCTTCCGATAAAAGTATACTTACACATGTTATTGCCTGCTATTATAATAAAAGATGGTCTTTGGTTTTGGTTCTTAGAAATAATTTGAAATTTTGACTTGTAGGTTTTTAAGAAAGTTTGTAAAGATGTGGTCAGCCTCACCATTTTAATTATAAGACTTAAAGGGCAGAATTTTATTTATTTTTGGCAGAACCTGGGATTGAACTCAGGCCTTTATGCTTGCCAGGGAAGTGCTTATTCTTTTTTTTTTTTTTTTTTTTTGTCTTTTTGAGACTGTCTCACTGTGCAGTTCAGGCTGGCCTTAAGCTCACTTTGTAGCTCAGGCTGGTCTCGAACTCACAACAATCCTCCTGCCTCAGCCTCCCGAGTGCTGGGATTACAGGCATGTGCCACCACGCCCGGCTTCGAAGTGCTTATTCTACTGAGCCATTTCCCCGGCCCCAAGGGCAGGAATTCTGAAGTACTTCAGGCATCTATGCTTGACCCCAATGTGATGCTTTTTTATTTGGTCATGTGAGTGAAGTGTCCCTGTACCATATGTAGTACAATGTGAGGATGTGTGAATCCCCCCTAATTTTTTTTTTTTTTTGTCTTTTTGAGACAGGGTCTCTATGCAGTTCAGGCTGGCCTTAAGCTCACTTTGTAGCTCAGGCTGGTCTCAAACTCACCCACAATCCTCCTGCCTCAGCCTCCTGAGTGCTGGGATTACAGGCATGTACCACCACGCCCGGCTGTCTTAGGGATTGAACACAGCATTTAACAGTTGTTGGGCAAGTACCACTAATGTACATAGCCCTTTTATTGCACTTAATGCTACTGAGCTATCTCCCTGGCTGAGGTCCTGGGTTTTTAAGTGCCTTCTCCAGTGGGTTTTAGGCATGGGTTCAAAATATGGATTATTTCGAGAACTGGAAATACAATCTATAAAAGCCCCAAAATCCAGCCAATAAGCCTTGTCCTGATCAAGCCCTCACCACTGGGAGCTGTGAGGATATCAGGGGTTGCCAAGTTGGCACCTTACCTGCTGTAGCTGCTGCCCTGTGGCATCCATGACAGTATATAAGAGTGGCGATAGCTGCTCTCCACAGGAGGGAGGTGTAGGCTTCCATGCTCACCCTGGTTGGGTACAGGGTCAGGGAGGAGGACCTGAGTGCAAAAGGTTGACTTCGAAGTTGGCACTTTGGAGTCAGAATGAATGTACAAAATGCAGGGTGTACTGAGGATCACTGTTGAGTTTGATTTGAGCCAGACTTCCCCTGAAAGGGAAAAATTCCCTTGACCTCTGGGAAAGAGCCCACAACCAGGCCTAGGGAGAAATCTCCACTAGCTTTGTGGAGGATGGCCAGGCTTACTGGAAAAATTAGACCTTACCACCCAGTCTTGCAATGGGAGGAAGCATTGATCTCACTGTAACTTGTATACATTTATTAGAATGTCAGCACTATAGCTAAAATTATAAATTTTTTACAAGGAAGCCAGGCATGATCACTCTTGTGATCCCAGCACTCCTGTCGATGCCTCTCAAATTATGGAGGCATGCGTAGGATAGTAAGCTCAAAGTCTGCATGAGTTACAGAGCAAGAGCCGCTCAAAATCAAGTTTAAAGGGAAAATGGGGTCAGGGAGATGGCTCAGTGGGATAAGAACTTCCCTGGCAAGTGCAAGGGCCTGAGTTCAATCCCTGGTTCCACCAAAAAGAAAGGGAAAAAAGAATTTTTCTTTTTTGATACGAGGTCTTTTTCTAATCTAGGCTGGTCTCAGGTTCAGTGATCCTCAGCTCCTAAGTGCTGGCATTGGAGCTGTGCATCACCTCGCCTAGCTCAAGGGAGAATTCAAAGGGATAAAATTGGGTGCTTGAAGCTGAATTTTATTTTATTTTGTTTTTGTACTTTAGGGAAGCATCTACAGGATGTTCAGGGTCTCATACTTTTAGTGACCCTCCTGTATACAACCTCCCGACAGCTGGGATTACAGGCAGGTGCCATAATGTTAATTGTCATTTTAGTGCAGGCGGAGCCAGCTGGTCTGGGGATTGAACCCCTCATCCCTGTGCCTACTTGCAGGTGCTTCAATCCGCTGAAGTATTTGGCTGGCCCTTGAGATTCAAGTGTGAAATCGGGTGGTGGTGGTACAGACAACCAGGCTTGTATAAGGCAACAGGACATGTAATTCATTCTGCATGTGTCAGTGAAGACTTGAGAAAGGGTGACAGTGTCTTTAAACCTCCATGGCAATCCCTGACGCACTGCTGTGATGCCCAGGGAAGACAAGGCAACCTAGAACTCCAGCTGCTTCCTAAAGACCATCCAGCTTTTGGATGATTATCCAGAATGCTTCACTGTGCGAGCAGACATAGGCTCTGTGGGATGCAGCAGATTCAAATGTCCCTCTGAGGGAAGGCTGTGCCCATGGGCAGCAATGCCTTGATGCACAAGGCCATCTGAGGACAAAGAGAAAGCAGTCCTGCTCTGGACAATCTGTTGCTTCATATCCAGAGTAATATGGGCTACGTGTTAACCAAGGAGGACCTTACTGGGATCAGGGGTATGTTGCTGACCAATAAGCTGCCAGCTGGGGCCAGGGAGATAGCTCAGCAGCAGCAGCACCTGCCTGGCAAGTGCAAGGTCCTGAATTTGACCCCCTGGACCAGGAAAAAAACAACCAGCTGTTGCCCAAGCAGGTGCCTTTGCACTATGTGAAGTCACTGTGCCAGCCCCAAACCCTGGTCTGGGGCCCAAGAAGACCTTCCAGGTTCTGGCATCACCACTAAAATCTCCAGAGGCACCATTGAAATCCTGAGCAATGTGCAGCTGATTAAGTGGGAGCCAGCGAGGCCACCCTCCTGAACCTGTTGAACAGCTCCCCGTTGTCCTTTGGGCTGATGCTTCAGGGTTTGACAGTGACAGCATCTACAAACCGGAAGTGCTTGACATTACAGAGGAAACGTCATTCTTGCTTTCTGGAGGGTGTCTGCAGTGCTGCCAGTATCTGCATATTGGTTACCCATCAGCGTCCCATTCTGTGGAGACTGATAACACCTTCCCACTTGCTGCAGAGGTTGGGCTTTCTCAGTTGAGCCATCTGCATTTGTGGCTGCTGCTTCTGCTCTTGCAGTTATCCAGGAAAGCTAGCACTGAAGCCCAGGAAGTGTAGGAGGAGTTGATAGAGGGAAAAAATGATCAGGGTGGATGACCTCCAAATGATATAGGGGAAAAATGGAACTCGCGACTTGAAAGGTACCTGGGACAAGTTCATGTTCTTTAAAACCGAAGAATGAATTTTAGCAACAAATGGAGGTTATGAGCAGAATGTATTTATTGAGGGAAAGAAAGCTCCTGTCCAAGAGAGGGACAGAAGGGGGGCCCAAGCGGGTTGTCCCCAGGAAGCTGCCTCTTCCAGGGACTTTCATTGTATAAAACCATTCGGTGAGGCGGGTCTAAGGTGGTGGAGAACATGGGAACTCGCTTTGGGGTATAAATGATTAAATCTAGTACCAAATGAGGAAGTGAGATGTAGCAAGTGGGCATGACTACTGGACAGGGTCTCTTGCTACTTTTTTTAATGGAGGTAAGTATTGAACTCAGGCCCTTGTGCTTGCCAGGGAAGTGCTTATTCCACTGAGCCATCTCCCCAGCCCTGCTCCTTTCTTGATGAGTGAATAAAAGCTGTGATTGGCTTTGGGTCCAGGCCTTTATTTCAGACAGCCATCACCAGACCCCTTGGCTCCCCAGAACTACAATCATGCCTTAGTGTCTTTATTTGCACTATGGATTGCACTGAAAGTGGTAGATTTGAGTTAACTTGATGAGTTCCAATAACTTTTCTATGGGATTACAAGATTAAACTTCATGGACCAATATGAGGACCAGAAAGGACTCTATACTCTGTGTGAGGGAAAGTCTGATGCTTTTCTGTAATGCCTCCTTTGAAAGTATCTTCCTCTTCACATAGTGAAATCCTAAGCCTAGGTGAACCAAATAGCTGCTGTCTCCCTCCCTAGAGCTTGAGTGAGAGGCACTTAGGCTGGGCCCACTTGTTTTAAAGCAACACAGATTGATCTGTGGTATGGATGTTCCCTGAATGCACCTTCCCGTGATCTTCAGTCAGTGGTGCTGTTTTCATTTATCACTGGATGTACTCTTTGCAGCTTTTGCTCATCATGCACAAGAGCCTGCAATCTGTCAGATCCACCATGAGGTGACAGTTTCTGTTTATTTTCTGATACTGAGAATTGAATTCAGGGCCAGGCAAGCACCTTGCCATGGAAGCGTGCCACCAGCCATTTTGAAATTTTGAGACAGGGTCTTGCAGTGCTGCCCAGGCTTTGCCCTCATTCCTGAGCCAGTGCGCCATTCTCTTCAGGCTTTGCCCTGCCTGCCCATTCTCCTCTTTCCAACACTTCCCTTCCCTCAGGTGATGACAAGAATTTCCCTTAGGACTCTAGAACTAGAAATCAGACACTACCAAGGAATACAAGTATGGAACCTGAGTCAGTAGTGGGGCTTACACTTTTATTCCCATCTACTTGAGAGGCTGAGGCAGGAGGGTTGAGTTCCAGGCCAGCCAGGGCATCTTTGCAAGGTCTTACCTCAAGGTAACAAGGGCTGAGGATGTAGCTCAGTGGTGTGGCCCTCTAGTGTTCACTCTCCAGCTGAGGGATGGAGGGAGGAAGGGAGAGAGGGAGGGAGGGAGGGAGAGAGGGAGAGAGGGAGGGAGGGAGGAAGGGAGGGGCAGCCCAGAAAGAAGTCGGGTACATGCATATATGTGTGAGATTTTACTCACCTACAAATGACCAAGTGGCAAGGGCAGAAACCAGATCAGGAGCTATCAGGGACCAGTAGTGAGCGAGGGGAGAGCAGGGCACCAGGACACACTTTAGGGTGGCGGGTGTGCTTGGTGCCTTCATTGGTGGTGGTCACAAGGTTGCACACAGTGGTCAAGTATTTTTGAACTGTACACTTAAATTTGGAGTAAAATTTGAAATTAAGGAGTGCAAATTTTAATAACGCGAGAGTATAAATCATACCTCAACAAACCTGCTTTTCAACAAGAGAAAAACTGAATTGTAGTCCAGTGTTAAAGCACTTGCCCATATCGTGCATGGTCCTGGATTGAAGCTTTAGCACTGCCAAAAACCAGAGGTAGAGCCAGGCTCGTTGGGGCACGCTTGTAATCCCAGCACTTGTGAGGCTGAGTTAGGTGCTTGTAATCCCAGCACTTGTGAGCTGAGCTAGGAGGATCACCATCAGTTCGAGGCTGGGCTGGCTATGTAGTGAGGCGCTGCCGAGAGAGAGAGAGAGAGAGAGAGAGAGAGAGAGAGAGAGAGAGAGAGAGAGAGAGAGAGAGAGAGAGAGAGAGGAAGGAGATGGAGGAGGAGAAAGGAAAGGAGGAGAAAGAGAAAAGGAGGAGAAGAGAAGATAATTTTGGGAAGTTACAGGGAGAGATAACATAGGCTACTTATAGCCTACCATGTTGCTGAGCCATTTGGATTTTCGTCTCTTTCTCCAGTCGAGACCCTTGGCCTCAGTGACCCTTAAGGGCTCTTTAGCCTCTCTGAGGACCAGTTAGCTTCCCTGCACCCCATCCACTGCCTCAGACTCCTTGCTCTAGGAAGCCTGCACAGCCAGGCAGTGTCTTTAGCTCTGTTTTCTTTCTGTCAGGATCACCGTCTGCTCAGGGAAGCCTCATCTGGCCAGTAGAGGGAGCCTCAGCCCTGCTTCTGTGAAATTTGGGGCTTGGTGTGAAGGGAATCACAGTGTGCAAGTCTAGGCTGTCCCTTGTCCTTCCTCAGCAATCCCCCCCGCCCCCATGTGTCATTACTCCCGTCTAAGGTCCAAGCCGTTTCTGCTTGCCAGATTCTGGAATCCTCTCTCTCTCTCTCTCCCCACTTTAATTGTGTGAATTCAGTAGATGGTTTAGGTGTCTCTTGCAAATGGGAGTTGGATTCTTTCTATACATGTACAAGAGATTTGTGGGGTTTTTGATTTTTTTCTTTTCTTTTTGCCATCCTGGTGATTGAACTCAGGCCTGCTTGAAACCAGAGCCTAGGGAAGTCCCTGAGGCTGACTGAGGTAAGGAGCCTAAAACACCCTGCTTGTGGGCTAGCAGGCCCTTGCGCTTGCCAGGGAAGTGCTTATTCCACTGAGCCATCTCCCCGGCTAGGATTGCTGACTCATGTTACAGAAATAGAATTTTTAGGACACTCCATCAAGAAGCTCAGGATTGGGGACTGGGGAGATGGCTCAGTAGAATAAGCGCTTCCCTGGCAAGTGCCAAGTGCAAGGGCCTAAGTTCAATCCCTGGTTCTGCCAAAAAGAAAAAACAAAAAAGAAGAAGAAGCTCAGGATGGTTTTGTTAGTCAGAAATTTTAGTACAAATTGAAAGACACAGTGTGTGTATGTGTTTGAGTTGATGGCTTTGAGGGATGTGACAGAACCCAGAAAAGGATACCAGCAGTTTGAGTCAGCTTACCTGCCATCTTTAAGAAAGGTAGGTTTCATTTTGCTTAGATCACAGAGGACATGTCAGCAGGCCACTAGCAGTCCACTGAGGAGATCTTTAGCAGATTGCAAGGGGTTTCCCAAAGACATGGGAGAAGGTATGAGTTCATATTAGGTCTTTTTCTCTCTAACTCACCCCTTCAGAAGCCCACTGTACTATGATATCTAAAATGCCTCTTGGGGCTGGCCAAATAGCTCAGAGGATTAAAGTCCCTGAAAGCAGGGACAGGAGCTCGGGGTTTGATTCCGGGACCTGCACAACAGGCCCCACCCCCGGGTCACGCTTGGTGCCCGTAATCTCAGCTCTTGGGAGGATGTAAACAGATGGATCACTATGAGTCCAATCTAGTAGTGATACCCAAAACACCCTGTAGATCCTTCCTTAAAATATAATAAATAAATAAATAAAAGGGGCCAGGGAGATGGCTCAGTAGAATAAGTGCATCCCTGGCAAGTGCAAGGATCTGAGTTCAATCCCTGGTTCTGCCAAATAAATAAATAAATAAATAAATAAATAAATAAATAAATAAATAAATAAATAACGTTTTAAGAAAATGCCTCTTGGGTTTGGGAGATCGCTTGGCAGTCTAAGTGCCTGACTGGCCAGCACAAGGACCTGGGTTTGATCCCTGGTACTGCATGCTGTACTGGACGCCAAAAGTGGGTATGATGGTGCATGACTGTAATCCCAGGGCTGGGGAGGCTGATATAGGAGGAGCACTACAAGTCCAAGCGATGTAGTGAGATCCTGGGCCTAATAAATAAATAATTTATTTAAAAAAAACAAACAAGGACCTCTTGGACTTAAAAGACACTTTCTTAGCTCTGCTCTCCTAGGAACAACCCCACTTGGATTGTTGAACTTGAGTTCTCCTCCCTCTTTATGCACTCAGGATGTGCACCTCATTACTTGGAATGGGAAAAATGTATGCTTGGGCCTTGGTTCAATTATTATAGATAGCTGGGCACTTAGACAGGACTAGGGCATCAACAGAGTCAGTATAGACACATGGCAAGTGTGGGTGGGGCAGACTTTTTTTTGTGGAACTAGGGATTGAACTCAGGCCCTTGCACTTGCCACGGAAGCGCTTATTCCACTGAGCCATCTCTCCCGTCCCATTTGTTAAAGATGTGAAAAAGCTCCTACAGAGAAAAGATGAAATGATTATACCTGTATAGTTGCCCTAGGGATGGGAAGCAGTGATTGATATTCTACATATATATTGATTAACTTTGTTAGGAGACTAAAACCTCCCTTGAACAAAAAATTCCCAGGGCTGGGGAGATAGCTCAGTAGAATAAGCACTTGCCTGGGAAGCTAAAGGTCCTGGATTCACTCTCCAGTAGCACACACACACAAAAAAACAAACAACAAGAAAAGTAATATGTCCCATTCATTCCATTGCAACTGGCTCCCCCATTGATTCCCAATTAATCGATATTACCTGTTATTATATTCATAATCTTATTGGTTGACTAATTTTGTATCACTTCATAATCTGTCTTGTGATTTCCCATTGGATTGAGTGACCTAAGTGTATACACTTGTAATCTTATTAGTTGATTATAGTTTTGTTCACTTTATAGTAAGCCCACCTCACCTCTTCGTTTTGCTCTATAAAAATACCTTGAGAAGTGACATCTCCTACAACCCACTTAGGACCTCTTTTGTCTTTCTTAAGCAGGAGCTTTCTTTTCCCCAAATAAATACTTTCTGCTTTCCCCCATGGTTCCTAGGATTCGTTGTTCAATTTTAGCGGACATGAACTCAGTGTACCGGACATCTAGCAGGCTAGCAGATTGAGAGTTACAATGTTTCCCTTATATTATTTGGATTACCTGGAAGTCCTATATTATCCCTATATCACAACAACCTTTTATACAAATATCAGAGCTGATATACACCTGAGAACAGGCAAGGATGAGTGCTCCACAAAGCAAGCTACTTTGTTTGCATTTCATTTCTGCCAAGGTCTCCCCATTTGTTCAAAGATCTTTTTTTTTGGTTGAACCAGAGATTGGACTCAGGCTCTTGTGCTTGCCATGGAAGTGCTTATTCCACTGAGCCATTTCCCTGGCCCCAAGAACCAGTTTTTTATCCTTTGTACCCCATAAGCTCTGATGGTTTTTGTTTGGGCCATCTGGTAAGTTAACTTCCTTATGTTCCCAGCTTTGGATTATTTTAAGTTAACTATTGAGGATTTCTATCCTATTTGCCTGAACTCTCTCTCTTCTGGCTTTGATAGGGCCTAAAGTTCTCTCTTTCTCTCTCTCTCCAGGCACGTGGGCATATGCCCATACACTACTGGAGATAAAACCCATAACCTTGCAAATTCTAGGCGAGCCCTTTACGGTGCTACTGAGCTACACCTTCAGCCTGTGAATTTCTTTGTATGGGGATTGCACCAAATACACAGTCTTGAAATGTGAGCCAGTAGCAGTGGATGGGGGAGCTGTGTTTCTCCACTCAATTTTTTCCTGCTAAAAACAAAAGCATTCAGCAAGGTGTGGTGCCACACACCTATAATCTCAGTGCTCTGAGCAGCTGAGGCAGGAGCCTTGCAAATTTGAGTCCAGACTGGCAACTCATGACCTATTAAGACCCTGTCTCAAAATATACAATAAAGGACTGAGGATATAGTGCCGTGTGAGGGCCCTGGATTCAATTCCAGTAGTATAAAACAAAACAAAACAAAACAAAACAAAACAAAACAAAACAAACTTCAAAAGACAGCCATTATTTCCTTGTAGCACTGGGTATTGAACTCAGGGAGTGTTTTTCTCCACATCCAGCCCTTGTGCTCCTTGGGTTTTTTGATTGTTTGCTTGTTTGTCTGTTTTTGTAATAATGGGGACTGAATTCAGGGCCTTTGCCTTTTTAAATGTTTTCTTTGTTGATTCTACGATAGAATTTATGGTCTCACAGGTAGGGCAAGTGCTCTGCGTCTGGGTTAAACCCTCAGACCCCTGCACCAGGTTTTGAGGCAATGTCTCATTATTACAGATAGCTAAGTTAGAGGGAAATTAATAGAGCCAACGAGTCTGGCTCCCTTGAGGGAGTCAGTGTAGAGGATGGGATACCTAAAGACTAGGAGGTGAATGTGAAGAGACCCAGCCTCAAGGAAGAAAGGCAATAATAGCATGGCTGCAAGCCTTGCTTACCAGAGAGAAAC
Organism: Ctenomys sociabilis; assembly: GCA_004027165.1. NCBI lineage: Eukaryota > Metazoa > Chordata > Mammalia > Rodentia > Ctenomyidae > Ctenomys > Ctenomys sociabilis. The sequence continues at coordinate 108,146 of PVKA01001144.1, read as the reverse complement.
AGCAGCTTGAGCTTCTCCTGTGAATAGCGCCACCTGGTGCATTGAACTCAGACAGGAAACATGCATAGGGGGTGACCAGAGCATCGGGGCCCCAGACCCCATCCCCTCCAGAAATGCCTTTGTTCTTTCTATGAAAGTGCCTGCCTGGCAATCTCAGGGTCCTGAGTTTGATTCCTGGTACCACAAAAAAAAAAAAAAAAAAAAAGAGTTCCCAATATGCTGAAGTTAATGATGCACAGCACACGACTCTGGGACTCATTTCCTTCCTGATCCATTCTAGCTAAGTGGCTATACTTGTACTCCTATAGTTAGAATATAATTATTTTTTTGGTACTGAGATTGAACTCAAGATCTTGTGCTTGCCAGGCCATCGCTTAAGCTGCTGAGCTATATCCCCAGCCCCTTAGAGTGTGATTTGACCCGTGTTGTACCCACAGTGCCTCAGCAGCCGCCCGCTCAGGATCTCTTCTGGACATCAAGGACCTGTTTTTCCTTTCATTTCCAAAATGCTCTCCTAACTTCCTCCTTTCATCTGAGACTCCATTCCTCAATGTTCCGAGGCCAAAAGCTCAGCACGTGGCACATCTATCAGGTTGGGAATTATTTTTCTCATAACATTAAAACAAGACAGGAATAGTTAGACAGGCACAGGTCCTGAATATCTAACCTGAAATGAAGTAAAAGTCGGGGCGCAAATGTGTTAACATGCTAGAGGGCCCAGTTAATGAAATAAGCTTTTAAGGTGGAATGAAATACAGGGGGGCAAGCAAAATAAGTCCCTTACCAAATGGGGGAGATTTAAAAAATACGTAAACAAAGCAACTGGTTTTCCAGACATCAGAGGCCTACTCATGCCCTGTGGAGGACCACCTCAGCAGGTCTGTGAAAGAAGAGCAATTGTCTCCATTTTGACTGAGCCTGACCCTATTTCCTTGTATTGATATGTACAGAGCTGGCTAGGACTTCTGTTTATCCTTTCCATTGGCCTTACAATGTGTACTGGTCTAGCTGAGGTGCTGGGGATAGTCTTTGAAGGTGGTATGTATGTTTCCCTGGTAACCTACACCTGTTGCTCTCCAATGTGAGCTGGGTCAAGACAGGACAAAGAGCCAATGCTCCGCACTGCCAGCTGGGAGCGAGCTTCGAGATAGAGGCTATGATTTCCTGGGGCTTGAAAGAGTACATCATGGCTAAAGCACAAGACCCCCAAAACATTAGACACTATCTCAATAGCACAGTGCAAATTACTTTCTCTGCCTATGGCAGAGGTAAATGTAGGCCACATGCCTAGCTCAGCTCATAGTACGCCCCTACTTCCTACAATTCTCGGTAATTCCTCCTCAAGCCACTCCTCCTCCACTGAATAAATCCTGGGTGGGGCCCTGGGTCAGACTCTTTGTTCCGGAAAGCCATCTTTGTGGCTGGACTTAGGGCCCCTTGGCTCCCCAGTAATTATAAATATGTTTTAGTGTCTCTTTTTTTTTGCCATGGGTTATTCTGGAGTGGTAGATTGGAATTAACTTGGTGGGATGCCAATAATGTTTCTTTGGGATTACAAATGTTGTCTTCTTCCTGGCGCTGGGGTGATGGCTCAGTAGAATAAAGGCTTCCCCGGCAAGTCAAAGGGCCTGAGTTCAATTCCTGGTTCTGCCCCCCAAAAATAAATAAATAAAAAATAAAACAAATACTGACTTCTTGGACTGAGATGAGCATACAGCATCCTTTCTTTCTGTTGCCTGGCAAGCACAGGGACCTGGGTTCAGTCCCTGTGTACCACGTACTGTGACGGCTTCAAACTGAGCTGGCCATGAAAACTGGGCATGGTGGCACACACCTGTAATCCCTCTGCTGGGTGGTTAAGACAGGAGGGTCACTGGAGTCTGAACTGCATAGTGAGGCCCTGTGCCAAATAAATAAGTAAATGTTAAAAGTGATAGCAAATAAACTTAACTACCTGCTATTTGCTTTAACAAAACGCCTTTCCACATGGTGGAGACCTTTTCCTTTACTTTTTTGTCTTTTTGAGAAAGGGTCTTACCATGCAGTTCAGGCTGGCCTTGATTTCACTTTGTAGTACAGGCTGATTTTGAACTCACAAGGAACCTCCTGCCTCGGCCTTCTGAGTGCTGGAATTACAGGTGAGGGCCACCATGCCCAGTTTCTGTATTCTTTCTATGAGAAAGCATTTGGTCATTTCCCCAAGGCTTGCTGCTTGCTGCTTGCTGCTTGCTATTTGGGGGCTTCAGGCTTTACTGCTCTAAAACAAAAATGCCAATATATGGAGAACTGGTTGTGTTACTATGAGTCTAAACTGGCCTAAAAGTTGCAATCCTCCTGCCTTGGCTTTCGCAGTACGGTACAGGGATCCCAGGTGTGCACTATCAGACCAGTTTTGTATGTGTGTATAAATGTATATATGTATGATGTATGAATGTATGTATGTACGGATGGGTGGATGTATTTTCTGAGAGAGGATGTCACTGTAAAGTTCAGGTCGGCATTGATTTTGTGGCAATCCTCCTGCTTCAGGCTCTCAAGTGCTGGGATTACAGGCATGTGTAACCATGCCCAGCAGTTCTTATATTTAATAGAATATTTACAGTTACCACAGACAAGATAGAGTATAAGATTGAGAGGTAAAGCTGGGTTTGGTGATGCATGCTTGTGATCTCAAGCTGGAGGACTGCCCTGACTTCAAGGCCAGCCTGAGTACATAGTGACAACCTATCTCAACAAATAAAAAAATGAACAAACAGGTAATCCAAAAAACAATAAAAAAGAACAACCATCACCAACCAACCAAAAACCCCAAATGCAAAATAAGATTGGAGGTGCAGCAAGAGTGAAGCAGGGAGCCCAGTTTGCAGGCGGCTGGAATTTCCCAGGCCAGGCAAAATAGTGTCTTGGGACAGACAGACAGATTTTGGAGACGGCTGCCTCAAGAGCATGAGGAAGAGGGAGAAAGAGTCAGAGGGCTTCACAGGTGGTGCCTGTGTCCACAGCCTCTCACACTGGGCTCGTACTGGTGCAGTGCAGGGCCACAGCAGTGTCGCCCCCAGTTGGCTGTTGCTGGGAGGATGTAACTTGGGAAACTGCCTCCTCAGCATCATGGCTGGGGGCGGCGCAAGGCCCGCCCTTGAGAGCTCCCCTCTGCTGCTGGGGGTGTGAGGCTGTATTACTAGGGACAGCTTTGGGCTGAACCTGTCCTCTCCCTGGGGCAGTCCCCATCAGCTTTTTCATCCCTGAAGTGTGTTTAAGCCTTGCCGCTGAAGGCATTAGTGGAGGGTGAGGGGAGATGGAGATGTCGCGGAGCGGGACAGGAATTCTCCACCGGGTGCAGCTCTCCGAGAGCCAGGGCCCCAGCACCCAAGTTCTACCTCTCATTGTCCCCAGTCCCACTGGATTGCAGTCCGTAGGGAACTGCGGGTAAGATGGTGAGGGCGGGGCGTGCTGCTGGGGGCGGGTCATGTTTTCGCGAGGGCAGGGTGTGGCCAGTGGTCCAGATGGTCAGCCTCTGGTGGCCCTCTTGTCCTATGAGGGGAGGAGGTACAAACCCATTCCTCTAGTTGCCGGCTAGCCAGACGGGCCGAGGGTGGAGAACCCTGAGAGAACACAGCCCCCTAACCTCAGCTCCGAGCTGGGAGGGAAAGTTCCGGCGGTTCCTGGGTTGTCTGCGCCTTCACCCTCCCAGTTTCACTTCCTCTTGCAGCCCCCGCTGTGCAGAGCCTGGGGATCCCAACAGCCAGCTTGCTGCTGCCACGCCCTGGCCTCTGCCTGCAGGGTAAGTGAATGGGCGACTCCAAGGGACCCGACTTGGCCTGACAGAGCACAATCCCGCACAGGGAAGCCCTAGTGGTCTCCTTTCTCCTCCAGCTTGGAACTAGGGTCTGCATGGGGCCCGTCCCCCTACACCTCCACACCCCTTCCTCTGTCAGGATGGGTGCCCAGGAGGTGGGCTGGGGGTATAGAGACAGCTGCTGCAGCTGTGGCTTGGGAGAGGCCAGGTTTGGGCTGCCAGAGAGGCAGCATGGGCCAGGATTGGTTTGGGGCTTAAGCCAGGCTATTGTCTCATCGTGGGGCAAGCACACCCACACTCTAGTCTGGTCAGAATGATAGTGGCTTACTAGTGCAGATAAGGCAGCCAGCCAGGTCGAGGGTCCCCTGGCTACTGGGGAGACATTTCCTGCCAGGGCCCTAAGGCAGTGAGAACCCAAAGCAGCTTGGGAGTGGGCCCAGGCCCCGCAGACAGTCTGCCTCACTCCTGTCCTCTTCACTGCCTACCCTCTGCGCCCTGGGGCTCTCTCACAGGCTGCTCTCTCCTTGTCCACAGGGCCTCTTTTTCCTGCTCTGTGCTCCTGCCCACTGGAGAGATGGGCTCCCTGACCCTGACTAGCACCCCAACCTCTCACCATGTGACAGAGGCTGTGGTTTTAGTGTTCCTGTGAGGGTGAGGTGGTGCCATCAGCTGACCTCCTGAGCTCAGCCTGGGGCTGAGGGGGACAGCAGATAAGGCTTGGCAGCCAGAGAGGAACCTGCGACCCCGCTCAGAATGCCATGGGAAGGTGGTGTCCAGGCTCTCAAGATATGAGTCAGACTGAAAATATAGAGCGGCCCTGGGAGACCCTGAGAACTGAAGAGAAGTGCCCTGAGGTAGAGTGAGATGTTTTTAGGCCTGGTGCTGCCAGCAACTAATGACCTCGAGAAAATCATTTCCCCTTCCTGAGCCTCAGTTGTCCTGGCAGCACAGTGAAGGGCTAGATAGGCAGTGGCTTTGCCGGTGGTTTCCCCAGAGGTCGTGTCTTCCTTAGTGGATGCTTGAGTGGCCTGCCCTGGCCCAACAACTGCATGTGGCTGGAATACTGGACACAGGGCAAGATGTGTAGAGAATTGTGCTGTGGATACAAATGTTTATTAGCTCTGCAGAAGGGCTGTGGTCACCCAGATATCAGGGAGTCCCAGAAGGAAAGCTGGGAAGAGTTATGGGTCTCGTGTGGGGAAAACATCACAGAGGCAGCCCCGTGGGTCCTGGGGGATCTCCCTCCCAACACACAGGGCCATCCTCATACCACAGAGCTCTCTGCCCTCTGACCCCCTTCCTCATGGCTCACTTCCCTGCCTGTCTGGCCTCCAGAGCTCCTCTATGGCGATGGATTTGCTCCCCACTTCTCAATGTCTCTTTCCATAGGCCCAGCCAGTCTTTTCCTCATCTGAGGCAGAGAGAAAGAAGGGACCCCCGACATCTCCATCTGCACGGAGCAGCCTCTTCCCTTTAGGATGGCCTCCCCTTCCAGCCCCCCAGCTTTCAGGCTGGAAACATCAGATGGACACCAAGAAGGTGGCACTGAGGGAGACAAAGCCCAGCCTGGGCCACCCCCCATGGAATCACCATTTCAGGGTGAGGACCGGAACTCCTCCCCTCAGATCAGAGTGAACCTCAACTACCGGAAGAAGGCTGATGCCAGGTGAGGCAGCAGAAGGGGAGAGGTCAAGGGAGCCACCCTGCCCTTTTCCACCAAGCCCCATGCCCTTTCATACCTCTTGCCTCCAGCTGTGCTCTCTTGCGTTGCTCTTTCCAGAACCTTCCACATTCTTGGCCTTCTGTCTTCTGATGTGTTCTTTATAGGGACACATTCTTCCAGCTCTGAAGTACTCAATTAGTCACAGAGTCCTACTTGCTTGAGCCTTAGAACCTACCCTGACAGTGCCCTGTAGGGGATGATGGTGGTATCCGAGACAGAGGGATGGACATCTGTGCTCCGAGGACTATTTTCTTCTGCTTCAGGGCTAAAGTTGTCACCCAGGGGGTATGGACCTTGAGGCCTGAGAAGGGTTTTCTGCTTGGAGTCATGTGGTATCTCTGGTAGCTCAGACTCTGACTTCAGGAATCCTGCTTCCATTGGTGCTGGTGGCAAAGGAGTTACACCTGGCATCTTCCTTAGCGTGAGGCTGTCTCCACAAGCCTAGAGTCCTCACAGGCCAGGATGAGGATGTCGGCCTGGAAATCCCCTTCCTCACACTTCATAATGAGATGTGGCTCCCTCCCTAGGAGTCCCATTCTGGCAGCCCTTGTCCTGTTTATGCTTGAGGACCAAGATGGGTTCTGGTGCAGAAGGTGATGCATAGGAGTCCTCTAAGAGTAGCATTCCTTGGCGGACAGAGCCAGAATGGGTCCTGAGATGTCCTTTGGAGACTTGATCTGTGCTCGCTTGTGCTTCCCTTCCACAGCACTATGATGCCACCCTGGAAGCAGGAAGTGCTTCATGTCAGTGGCTACCTTCCCAGCCAGACTGCCTATAGGGTTCTTTAGTCAGCAGTGGGGCTGTCATGGTCGTGTTGTGGCTATGTGGTGTGCTGGGTAGATGACAGTACATCTGCCTTTAGAGGGAGATGAAATTTCCTGGTACTGAGGAAGGGGAGGCTGCCTGTAATGGCTCTACGGTTGTATGTCTTCAGCTGTGACTCATCCCATGAGCTGGGTGTGGTGGTCCATGCCTGTAATCCCAGCATTACAAGGCTGAGGCAGGAGTGTTGCCATGAGTTCAAGGCCTGGATGGGCTACACAGTGAGTTCAAAGCTAGCCTTCACTACGAAGAGTGATCCTTTCTCAAAAACAGACACAAAACAAAAGAAAATGTGACTAATTCCAACAGTCACAACACTCACTGGGCCAGCATTCAGAGAAGATGTTAAGCTATGACTTGTGAGTCCCCAAAGCATCTTCATATCTCCTGGTCAAATTCCAGGGGTCTGGAGGTGAGCTTGTCCTGTCTGAGTATGACATAGCCTGGAGGGAATACCCTACTCTCTTGCTCTTTCCCTTCATCGGACACTGCTAGCTTCTGATAAGGCAAGAGGCCTTTCTGGAGTCTACAGGAGAGATTTCCCAGAAGGCTGGTTTCTCAGTAAAATTCTAAATTCTAGCCAGTGTCTTACACTTTTTCAGCACCAGGCCCACTTGATTCAGGCCTAGCATTAGAATCAAGATACACTACCTCCTGGTTTGTCTAAGGGAGAAAAGAGTGATTTCTGACCATAGGCCTAGAGTGAAAAGGAAAGGTTCAGAGCACCTGTAATTAGTGAGTAGATGTTTCTGAGAGAAGGGAGTTCTATTTATTCTTTTTAACTCCTCCTCCTTGTTCCTTTTTTTTTTTTTTTTTTTTTGAGACTGGGTCTTGCTATGTAGTTCAGGCCAGCCATGTGTTTACTTTTGTAGCTTCAAGGCTGATCTCAAACTCATTGTGATCCTCCTGTCTCAGCCTCCTGAATGCTGGGATCACAGGTGTATCCCACCATGCCCAATTTTCTTGTTCTCTTCTTTCTCCTCTTGTTCCCCTTCCCTCTCTTCCTCCTCCTCCTTCTCTTCCTTCTCCTTCTCCTTTTCCTCCCCCTTCCTGTTCCCTTCCCCTTCTTCCTCTTCTGTTCTTTTCTTCCCTTCCTCTGCACCTTATCCCTCTTCTCCTCCTTTATCCTTTTTCTCTGTGTGTATGTCTCTCTCTCTGTCTGCGTGTGTGTATGTTTGTGTGTTGGGGATTAAATGGAAAGTCTACACACTGAGATCCCCATCCCCTTCTCCACTTTTTCTCTGAGTCTGTGCACCTGGAGCCTACCCTCAGCTCAGTCACCTCCTGAAACCTTATCTAGAGCCGTACAAAAGATCAAGGGCAGCCAAGCATGGTGGCACAGGTAATTTTAGCTACTTGGGAGGCTAAGGCATAAGAAGTAAAGTTTGAGGTCAGAGTGATTAACTTAGCAGATCCTATCTTCAAAATTAAAAATAAAAGGGCTTTAGCTCAGTGGCAGATCACCATGGTTTCAAAACAAAACAAAAACAAACTTCAAGACCCACCATAACACATGTGCCGAACAGACCCCATGGGACAAAGTATCTGAAGGCTCAGGGCACCTGGGTGCTGGAACTCACCTTGGGGACCGAAGTCAAGAGGACGCAGCACAGCAGTGCTCTGACAGCCCCTCCTCCTTCTGGGCTCAGAGCACTCGGGGTTTCCTGGATGTGCCTTAGAGGGAAGGCTCAGGGCTCCTTGGAGGTGCAGTGTTGTCGGGCTCCTTGGAAGGACTCCTGCGAGGGGAGGCACCCTGGTGATGGTAGCTGTGGTCCTTCTCCAGTGTGAGTCACTAACTTCACCCCTGCAGCCAGCAGGATCCAAACCGCTTTGACCGTGACCGCCTCTTCAGTGCTGTCTCCCGGGGTGCTCCTGAGGATCTGGTTGGGCTACCAGAGTACCTGCGCCGGACCAGCAAGTACCTCACGGACTCGGAGTACACAGGTAGCCCCTGCTGGGTGATGTCCTTCGTGACCTGCACCTTGAAAACTGGAGATTCACTATGGGTCCAACCTACGTAATGAGATCCTATAGACCCTGTCCTAAATACATTAAAAAAATGAGAGAGATTTATAACAGACATATAATATGCTTCACTGATTTCAGGGTAACTATGCCCAAAATCTCATTCACTATGGTTTGTACCAATTAGAAAACTAACATATGTGTACCCTGGCTAATTTGAATACCAAGCAAATGTATAAGCCCGGGGTAACCACAGCTCTTTAATGGTTAGAGATACAACTTTTCGGGCTGGGGAGATAGCTCAGTGGAATAAGTGCTTCCCTGGCAAGCACAAGGGTCTGAGTTCAATCCCTGGTTCTGCCAAAAAAAAAAAAAAAAAAAAAAAAAAAAAGAGATACAACTTTTCAGACTTTCTTAGTACATTAGATATATGTTTAAATAAATGGGTTGACATTACATGTATGGTACATAAATTACTCCATTACATAAAATAGATATGTGCTTATCCTCAATAGCTCATACTTCATTTGCTTTTTTAATTTTTTAAAAAATGTATTTGGTTGTTGCAGGGTCTTACCACGCAGCTCGGACTTGTGGTGATCCCCCTTTTTCAGTCTCCCCCGTGCTGGGACTGCAGGTGTGGACAACCACACCCAGACCCTGGCCCACTCAAGCCACCTGGTGGCAGGCCTGGCACGGCGTGTGCTGTCGGGTATCAGACCACAGTCCCTGCACTTGCCTACGTTCACCAAAGTAGGTGCTTTAGTCTGCTGAGCTATTTTGCTGGCCTGAAAATACTCCATTTTCTGTCTGTCTGTCTATCTTTGTTTCTATGGAAAGCGTTTCCCTATGTAGTTCAGGCTGTCTTGAACTCACTCCTGAGCCCAGCCTGGTCTCCAATTCACGGCAATGCTCCGGCTTCAGCCTCCAGGTGCTGGGATTGCAGGCGTGAGCCACCGTGCCTGCCAACATCTCATGCATCTTGTACCACTTCTGATTTCAGTACAGTACAAGTTCCTGACTTTTCCATTGTGTAGATGTTCCCTAACAGTTTATCAGTCCTTTTTTCAATAGCCCCGTGCATTGTTTGTATTCTTGGATATCAACTTACTATGTTCCATCCTTCCCTTGTTCTAAGCACTTTGTTTTCATTGTACCCTCAGATGCTTAAAATAATGCTGGCATATTCTCATTTTTCTTTTCTTTTTTTTTTTTTTTTTTTGAGGCAGGGTCTCACTATGCAGTTCAGGCTGGCCTTAAGCTCACTTTGTAGCTCAGGCTGGTTTCCAAGTCACAACAATCCTCCTGCCTCAGCCTCCCGAGTGCTGGGGTTACAGGCCTGCGCCACCATGCCTGGCTTTATATTCTCATTTTTCATAAAGGAAAGCTGAGGTTAAGGGAGGCCCAGTAATGAAAGCTGTATCTCCTAAGCTTTATAAGTGTACTACAGTTATTTGTAAGAGGACATCCTTATTCTTAGGAATTCAACTCTGAACTGGAAAGAGGTAAGAAGGACAAAATGTGCAAAAATGTGTATGAGGGAAAATTAGTGCAAATGTAGCGATGCTAAGAGCTGAGCACTTAGGTAAGTGATGCACAGGAGTGTCTGTGCTCCCGCAGTTCTATGAGCAGCAATGCTTTTAAGCTCCGAAGGGTACTGGGCTGGGACTGGGTGCAGAAGCTGACGGGAACCCAGCTGCTCCAGGTCGAGCACTGCAGTGCCCGCTCTCTCCTCCCCTCTCCCACAGAGGGCTCCACGGGCAAGACGTGCCTGATGAAGGCAGTGCTGAACCTTCAGGATGGGGCCAACGCGTGCATCCTGCCACTGCTGCAGATGGACAGAGACTCTGGCAATCCCCGGCCACTGGTCAATGCCCAGTGCACAGATGAGTACTACCAAGGTCACAGCGCCCTGCACATTGCCATTGAGAAGAGGAGCCTGCAGTGTGTCAAGCTCCTGGTGGAAAATGGAGCCGATGTGCATGCCCGGGCTTGTGGACGCTTCTTCCAGAATGGGCAAGGATCTTGCTTCTACTTTGGTGAGTGAGCGCCTCTGGGATACACAAATGTACGGCACAGGTACACTCTCCATGCATCTCCCAACATCCACGATCTGAAGGAGGGAAAGTTTACTTTGACACTCAGTTTGTAGAGGTTTCAGTCTATAGTCAGCTGGCTCCAAGGTAGGGCAGCATGGCAGAGGGGCATCTCAGAGAGGCAGTAGCCTGTAGGTGGGAAGCAGAGAGAGATCAAGAGGATGAGGAAGAGACTAAACCAGGCCACGCCCCCAGGAACCTCGCTCATTGGATCAGATCCTACCTCCCAACAGCAAGTCAGCTAGAAGCCCCATAATCCAGTCCCCTTCCAAAAGCCCCACATAGGAGCCCTTGGGGCTTTTCAGGGAGATCTAGCATAAACCATAAGGAAGGCTTTGTCTAAGGTCACACAGTTAATGTGTGGAAGAGTCAGCACTTAAACCCAGGCTGGCTTGACCCTGATATCCAGCTTCTAACTGCTAGGCTGCTTCGGAAAACAATTTGTTTCAGAAATGCTTTTATCCTGCTTGATAAAGAAGGCTCAGTAGGGCAAGTCAGAGGTAGGGGCGATGCTAGATGTTGACCAGGGAGGTGGGTGCTGCTCAGGTGTAGAGAACTTCTTAGTGTATGGAATCAAAGGCCCTGGGTTGCCTCCCTATCCTCAGATTAGGAGAAACATTCAGTCAGGCAGAGGCTGGATTCATGGGCAATGTGTCAGTGTTCTGTCAAAGAAAAGCAAGATCCAGGGAAGTGATCCTGTATGCCCAGGAGATGAGGTGGCCTGACTCACTTCCCAGAGGCCTGGCCTTCCACCAGAGAAGCAGGAAGTGAAGGCCGATGGATACTCAGACGCCCAAGGCCCATGCTGCTCCTTTGGCCCACAGGTGAGCTGCCCCTCTCTCTGGCTGCGTGCACCAAGCAGTGGGATGTGGTGAGCTATCTCCTGGAGAACCCGTATCAGCCCGCCAAACTGCAGGCTGCTGACTCCCTGGGCAACACTGTTCTGCATGCTCTGGTGATGATCGCAGACAACTCTGAAGAGAACAGCGAGCTGGTGATTTGCATGTACGACAAACTCCTTATGGCGGGGGCCCGCCTGTGCCCCACTGTGCAGCTCGAGAACATCCCAAACCGGCAGGGTCTCACACCCTTGAAGCTGGCTGCCAAGGAGGGCAAAATTGAGGTGAGCCACGGTCCCCCAACTCCAGGCAGGAGACTCACCTCAAACTTCTACAGGAGGGTAGGAGGGTGGGAAGGCAGGAGGGCAGGTGGCTGTGTCTCTATTTTTTGAGATAAGAGCCCTCCTAGGAAGCACATTTCTGTTCTGTATCTCTGTGTTAGCTTTGTTGATATGACAAAATACCTGGCATATTCCTGTGATCCTAGCCATTTGGGACAAGTATGCTCAAAAAGAAAGTAGAAGGAAACATCTTCTTTGGTTCTTGGTGTCAGTCATTTCTGTCCATCGTTGGTATTGTTGCTTTGGGTCTGTGGTAAGGCAGAGTGCCACAGCAGACAGTCCATGAGGAGTGGCACCTACCCATAATCTTTGCACTTATAGGCTGAGGCAGGAGGGCGGTGCAAATTTAAAGCTCACCCGAGTGACACAGTGAGACCCTGTCTCAAAAAAAAAGAAAAAAGAAAAAAGAAAAGAAAAGAAGGAAGGAGGCAAGGAAGACAGGCAGTTCTTGGTGGACCAAATGGCTTGTGTCTGATTGGTGGGCGTTCCAAGGGGCGAGACAGAGTCCCCGTGTCTTCTCAAGGTCTGCCCTGATTACTGAAGTAACTCCTACTAGCCTCCGCCTCTGAGAATTTGTACCACCTCCGTGTAGGGTGACAGCTGGTGAGCAGCCCTGTAAGAATGAGATCTCAGGGACTATTTAAGTTCCATAACTGTAACAACCTCTGTGCTGTGTGTGCTTATTGATAAGATATATATGGGCTACTAAATTAGTGCATTGTAAAGCACTGAGACTACTTTTATAGTCAGGTCTTCGTCAGCAGATAGTATTTTCTTTTCAGACAGGATTTTAGCATGTGTTTCAGACTAGTTTGAACTCAGTATACAGCCTGGGCTGGCTTGCCTGGTGTTCTTCCTGCCCCAGCCTCCCAAGTGCTAAATTGTAGGCTGTGTCACCAGATCCAGCAAGGCAGTATTTTCATATCTGCAAAGTTGGCACATTTTGCTTTAGGTTTGTTAGAGTATCTTCTTTATGTGGATTGGTAACTAATCTTTATCATGGCCTCAGAGCTCTCTTGGTGCAATTGGTTATTGCGTGACACAGAGAATGGTCTTGGTGTTTTGCCTGAGTTGTTGACTTTTCCCTGAGTTCACCGATTGGTTTAGACTATTGTGGTATTATTTTTCAATAGAAAATTAAAATTTGTGGGCTGGGAAGATAGCTCAGTAGAATAAGTGCCTGCCTGACAAGCACAGGATCCTGAGTTCAATCCCTGGTATTAAAAAAAAAAAAAAAAACAGCAACAACAACAACAAAAAATTTGTTATGTGTACATGCACCTGTGGCTTTGTCTGCCCAGAACCTGAGGTGGAATGGTCACTGGAGCCCATGGGTTGGAGAGTAGCTTGCAGAAAACCAGAAGCAAAAATTTTATATGCACAATATAATTATGTTCTTTTGAAGGTTCTTTGTTTTGCTATTGCTTACTTCATTTCATAGGATTTTTACAAAGTGAGGTAAGAGGATCACTGAGTTCTAGGCCAGTGTGAGCTACTACATGGAAAGAATGTCTGTTACATGGATAGAACCTGTCTCAAAAAAAAGAAAAAAAAAAAAAAAAGAAAAAGAGTGAAAAGAAAAAAGATTAAAAAAGAGAAAAGAGATTTGTATACAACTGCTGATGTAGCTCAGCGGTTGGTTAGTATTTGGCTGGCATGTGAGAGGTCCTTGGTAGGACTCTCCCCCAAAATTATCATTTTATCATATTATATGTTATGTGTACAATTGTAGTATATATTATTTACATACTGCTATACTAATGTAACTATACATAATATACATATCCATGTGTACATTTTTCTTCAGATTTCTGAAATTTCTTTTAATGAGCAAAACTTAAGATGTGTAGGTAGACAAAAGAAGCAATAGTGGAGATGGTGGTGGAAATTTGTTTCATTTATTCATTTTTGGTGTAAACTTGTCATCTTGGTGACTTGTGAAGTTGAGGCAGCAGGACCACTTCAGTGGAAGGGTGAGCAAAAGCATTTGCCACCTTGGGCTGAGCAGGTGCAGATGGACTTGCCAGCCTAGGTTCACAAGGACCCCGTGTATGGAGCCCTGACACCAGGCCACTGTAGCTCTGTACCCGGCAGTGCTGCAGCTGGGCAGCTCAACAGGGTACTGGTCGCTTCCCAGCCTTGGCCCCACATCAGAGCTGGGAAAGGCCCACCCAGCCAGCAAACTCCTGTGGTCACCTTGCAGATTTTCAAGCACATCCTGCAAAGGGAGTTCTCAGGGCCATGCCAGTCCCTTTCCCGAAAATTTACCGAGTGGTGTTATGGGCCTGTCCGGACATCACTGTATGACCTCGCCTCCGTGGACAGCTGCGAGGACAACTCAGTGCTGGAGATCATCGCCTTTCACTGCAGGAGTCCAGTGAGTCCAAGAGGGTGTGGACATGGCTAGAGGGCCTCAGAGCTACTGGAGGGGTCCAGCCAGGGCTGCGTGCTGGAGCACGTGTGCTCTGTCCCAGGAGGGATGCGGCTGCAGGTCCCTGGCCCTGGCCATCAGACCCATGCTCGTTCTACGTGCTTGGCCTGTGCAACCCAGGATCATGCCAAGGTCCTCTGGCACCCACTGGGCTCTCAGTTGTTCTGGAAAGGAGGGATAGGCCCTTGGTCCTGTAGAGCTGGGGTTGTAGAGCTGGGGTTGGGCAGGCAGGCAAGGCCCACTTGGGCTCCTTTCCCCTCTATTTCCCTTGGACCTTGCAGGAGCCTAGCATGAAGCGGGGTGCTCTAGCCACACCTGCTGACTTTATCCTGGCAATGTCCATCTCCAAGGCTCTTCCCTTTCCCCAGCACCGACACCGCATGGTGGTCTTGGAGCCACTGAACAAACTGCTTCAGACAAAGTGGGATCAGCTCAAGCGCAGGTTCTGCTTCAACTTCCTGTGTTATCTGACCTATGTGCTCGTCTTTACTGCTGTTGCCTACTGCCAGCCTGCCCTGGACCAGGCAAGTTGAGGGGCAGAGTCCCCAGGGAGATCTGCTTGCAATAACCCCAGAGGGAGGTGGGGCAGGGACCAGAATCTCCATCCTACAAAGGCAGCCTGAGTGAGCCCCTCAGCCATCTAGTACTAATGACTCTTATTGAGTGGTCACCACATGTCATTGATGTATGTCAATTCACGACTGCTCACAACTGCATTCTGAGATAATAAATCATTGTCACCCTCAGTTTCCCTTTGAGAGAAGGGAGGCACAGGGAGGTTAATGACCATACCTAATGTCTGTCTGTCTGTCTCTCTTTCTCTCTGACATACAGACACATACCAGATACACACACACACACACACACACAGTGGTGGAGTCAGGATTTGAACCCAGTTAGTCTGGCTCCACACCCCACTGCAGCACAGTGTGCCTCCCAGGTCATTAGAATCCAGGGGCTCTTTCCCCATAGACCAAGCTTCTTCTGCTGCTCCGTAGTGTAGGCTCTGAGTGGGCCTCAGCTGGGCTCCTACATGCTGTGGAAAGGACTTGAGGGCCTAGACGTTATCTGAGTGCTTATGTGTCTCCAGCAGGGATTTTGGTTGGATTCATTGTCCAAAAAGCCTGTGCTGCTGCTGGGCCACATCTTGATCCTCCTTGGAGGAATCCACCTTCTCCTTGGCCAGGTGAGTGCGTCTCTCCCTTTCCCTACCCTGTGTGGTTACAATAAGCTAAGAAGGAAACCTAGCAGTCTGCTACAGAGCAGGGAGTTAGTAATAACCCCTTATCTCCAGGCAATGGAGGCCACAGATTGTGGCCTGGGTTTCTGGGGCTTGAGTACCCTCTATTCCGTGCATTCTGGGACATCCCAGGGGTAGCAGATGGGTTCTCTGATTCTTTGCCAGTCTTAGTTTGGTCCCAAGCTGGCTTTCCTCACTTGGAACTCAGAAGTCTGACAAAAGGGGGAATCAGTCCAACTCCATCAGCAGAGCATCCCCAGCTAGAAGTGTTGGAAGCTTGAGAGAGGCAGGCTGGACACCATCATACCGAATAGGCAGGACTTAGGTGCCGCACTCAGGTTGGCTGGAGCCCAGTAAGCTCTCCAGGAGGCAAAGCAGAGGAAGAGGAGGAAAGGAGCTGCATGCAATATGTGGGCTCTTTCTCTGATTTCACAGGGACTAGGAGACCCCAGCATTGTCTGGGTACCTGCAGCAGGTGTCCCTTGGCATCCTTTGTAATGAGGATAGACCTCAGGGCCTCATGCATGCCCAGCCTAGCAAGTCTTTTTTGGAGAGAAGCCTGTAGCCATCTCAGCTATTGGCAGGATTCAGGAGCTCCCGAAAGTCGAAGCTGCTGTCTTAACTCCACAGTGGTGCAGACCAGCCCTCATAGAGGCAGGCGAACAGCCGGGGGCCTGTGGGTGAGCAGGGGCCCTGAGGGACAGCTAGGTTGCTCTTGTGTTGATATCAAGTTTCACACTGTCTGTCCTCCTGCTCCACAGCTATGGTTCTTCTGGCGGCGGCGTCTTTTCATCTGGATCTCGTTTGTAGACAGCTACTTTGAAATCCTCTTGTATGTGCATTCGCATTTCTCCTCCCCACTGTCTCTGGGGGAGGTGGGTATGGAAGAGGCCACCAAGTTAGCTTTAGAGAGAGTAACACAGGGGTCAGCATGTTCCAGAGGGTCAGGACCTGATGATCACTGGCCAGACCTACCGTCCTGGCTGCTGTGCAGCTGGGATCCTGTCCCACTCTTGTGCTAGTTGCCCATGATTGTGATGCCTGCTTTTACCAACCACTCACCACACACCTGTGGAGCCTTGACACTTTGCATGTAACCCTCTCACTTAATCCTGAAAGCACTGTTAGCCAGGCATCTGGGTCAGTATGCCTATTGTATAGGAGAGGGAACTGAGGCCCACAAAATTTGAATAATTTGTCCAGCTGTGCTTTGGTTCAATCCCAAAGGCAGGACATTTCAAAGCATCATGGGAGCGGCAGGGGTGGTTTGTGCTGGCCAGCAGGAGTTGAGGGGTACTGGAAAATGTGGCCTGGAAGCTGACTGGAACCCTGCCCCATGCAGCCTGTTCCAGGCCCTGCTCACGGTGCTATCCCAGGTCTTGTGTTTCATGGGCATTGAGTGGTACCTGCCCCTGCTTGTGTCCTCGCTGGTGCTGGGCTGGCTGAACTTGCTTTACTATACACGGGGCTTGCAGTACACGGGTATCTACAGCGTCATGATCCAGAAGGTAAGAGATGGAGATGGGCTGGGCTGGTCCCCACAGCCCTGAGAGGCCCCCTTTGTCCCCAGGAAGCAGATGTCTTCCTCCATGGACAAGCTGGGCAGAGGAGGGCATGAGCATGCCTGCTGCCTGCCACTCACCCAGATGCTCATGTAAGCACTACATGGTGTACATGGACACACAGACACAGAGTCACAGACACAGGAGCACATGCACTCTTCTTTACAGGGAAACAGAGTATGTGCTCTCTTATATGCCTGTGTCCCCAACATGAAGGCATGTGCACCCATCCATTTAATCTGTAAATGTTGAACAAATGCCCATGGCAGGCCAGCAACAGCTCTTCCTTGGGCAGGTGCAGGCCTGGGAACTTCAGTGCCCATCTGGCCTCCAGGCTCTGTTCAGCTGATGAACCCAAGGTTAGAGAACAACAGGGACCCATAGGCCCTGTTGTGAGTGTTGGTAATAACAGCAGTGAGCAAGTGACACATGCTTGCTCTCCACAGGCTGATGTTTGGGGGGGTAAGCAAGAATACTCAGTGAACTAATGGTAACAGTGCCCACTGCAGAAGTCAACAAGGGAAACAGATGGACAATGTGATGGAGACCAGATGCGGTGGAGGGTGCTTGGAGGGGAAAGCCTCCGAAAGAGGTGAAGTCTAAGTGGAGATGGAAGGAATGACTGCTGCTCAGAGTCAAGGTCATGATCCAGGAGGAAGCAATGATGTTGAAGATCATCAGCCAGGATAAGCTGAGCATGGGACAGACAGAGCCAAGAGGCCAGGTAGCTGGGGAGAGTGAGGCAGAGTGGAGGAGAGGACGGTGGCACTATGGGGCCATGCATTTGGCCATGAGTAGGGCTGAAAAGCCTAGCACAGAAGACCCTGAGTTAGGGGTACTTCCGCAGTTTTCAGGCCAAGGTGTGCTCCAGAGTGAGCTCAAGTGCAGCCTAAAGTACATTGGTAAGTCCTGTCTAAAAGAAAAACTAGACCCAATATAAGTTTTACTATTTTGAATGTATGGTGAAGGGATGTGAAATACATTCCCAGTGGTATAACCATTTATATCTAGAACAGTTTTATTTTCATAAACAAACTTGATGTGCATTAAACTCTTCATTTTGTCCTTTTCTTAGGGTGGGAATCCCCATTTAATTTCTGTCTTATGATTTATTTGCTGTAGAATTTTATGTGAGTGAATTAGTATTAGCCCAGTGTTTCACTTACCACAAGGTTTATCCACTTTGCATCATGAAACATTTACTTCCTTTTAAAGACTGAATGGTATTTTATTGTCTATATACACCACATTTTGTGTACCCAATTATTCATGGATGGACATATCACTTCTATGACTTGCATGCTATGAATAGTATAATGCTACTATGAATATTGTATACAAAAATATATTTGAGTCTTTGCTTTTTTCTAAGAGTTTTTTTCCCCCAAGTGCTTGCTCTATAGTTCAGCTTGGCCTTGAGCTCACTGTGTAGTTGAGGGCCATTTCCTTCCGCAGCCTCCTGAATGCTGGGCTTATGAACGTGGACCACCATGCCTAGCCTGAGTGTCTGTTCTCAGAGTCCTGCATCAGTTTAAAATATTTACCTTTCATGGTCTGCAGGAGTCCACTCCAGGTTCTTGTCTTGGTCCAAGAAGTCAATATTTTGTAATCCCAAAGAAACATTATTGGCATCCCACCAAATTAATTCCAATCTACCACTCCTAGTGCAACCCAGGGTGAAAGTAAAGACAATAAAACATATTCATAATTATTGGGGAGCCAAGGTGTTGGCCGATGATCTTCAGCAAGTATAAGTTGAGCCAGGGATAAGTCCAGTCACAAAGATGGCTTTCCAGAACAAAAAGGCTGAGCCAGGTCCGCACCTAGGTTTTATTCAGTGGAGGAGGAGTGGCTTGAGGAAGAATGACTGAGAATTGTGGGAAGTAGGTGAGTACTGTGAGCTGAGCTAGGTAAATGGCCTACATTTACCTCTGCCATAGGCAGAGAAAGTAATTGAGATAGTATCTAATGTTTTGGGGTCTACGCTTCAGTTCTGATGTAATCTTTCAAGTCCCAGAAGTCATAGCTTCTATTTCGAGGCTCAATCCCAGCTGGCAGTGTGGAGTATTGGCTCTTTGTCCTCTCTTGACCTGGCTCACATTAGAGAGCAGCAGGTGTAGGTTACCAGGGAAACATGCATGCCACCTTCAAAGACTATCACCAGCACCTCAGCTAGACCAATATACATTGCTTAAGGCTAACTGAAAGGATAAACAGAAGTTCTAGCCAGCTCTGTACATATCAATACAAGGAAATAGGGTCAGGCTCAGACCAAATGAAGATAATTGCTCTTCTTTCAAGGAAAGCTTCTGAGGTGGTCCTCTGCAATGGTCAGTTTGACTTGGGTAAGAGCCACCAGCTCTAGTGAAAAGGATGGATGAAGGTGCACTATAATGTTTTTATATGTATGTGTTTTTCGATACACTTTGTCAGTAGAATTAACCATATCTTTTATGATACCTTATAAAGATGCTCACAAAAGATTTTTCAGAACTATTGTAGGAACAGTGGGATAACTATATTCAAAGCAAGGGGGATGATTTCAAATGAGCACATGGCAATGATTTTTGCTGAAATACTTTAAAAGTATTTTTAAACATTTATCATATATACCATGTTGGCGTGTGCGCGCGCATGTGTGTGTGTGTGTAAAATGGGAATTGTACTCAGTTCTGGGTCTGGGGTCGTGTATGGTGGCCGAGTCATTCAGCCTAGCTCATGTGCTGTGTGTTCCAGGTTATTCTGCGAGATCTGCTCCGCTTCCTGTTGGTCTACTTTGTCTTCCTTTTCGGCTTTGCAATAGGTAAAAACCCTCTCAGGCCTCTTCTTATCCTCTTCCTAACATGGATGCCCTCAAGGCTCCACTGGTTGAGTAATCTCTCCATCCTTCCCACAGCCCTGGTGAGCCTCAGCCAGGAGGCCCAGGTGTCCAAACACCCTGCAAATCCTGTCAATGATACGGAGGCCTCACAGCCTGGGATGGGACAGGAGGACGAGGTGGCCCCGTACAGGAACATCTTGGATGCCTCTTTGGAGCTCTTCAAGTTCACCATTGGCATGGGCGAGCTGGCCTTTCAGGAGAAACTGCGCTTCCGTGGGGTGGTGCTGCTCCTGCTGCTGGCCTATGTTATGCTCACCTATGTCTTGCTGCTCAACATGCTCATCGCCCTCATGAGTGAGACTGTCAACAGTGTTGCCACTGACAGCAGGAGCATTTGGAAGCTGCAGGTGCATAACATGGCTTCTGCCCCCCTCCACCTCATGTGCCTTCTAGCGTTGAGGAGCATGCTTAGCTCTCTGCTGAGCTCAGCCCACACCAGGGCCCAGGCCTGGGAACCTATGGGGTTGCCTCAGCTCAGCAGGACCACTCCCCAGACTCCTCTCCCATTCTTTCTTTCTTGGGGTGTTTGTGAAAATGGGATGTGCTTCTGTATGTCATGTGCCCAGCACAGTGTCTATCACATAATAGGTGTGCGCTGTGTTAGTTATTTATATCTCTGGCACTATTCCTATTAAGTATTTCTCTTCCTCTGTGTTTATATGTATTTGGTACAGCATCTCGCTATGGAGGTTGCACTCATAGTGATCCCCTTGTTTTCAGACTCCCCACCAGTGGGATTACAGGAATGCACCACCTCGCTTGATTTTTGTTGGTCAACTCAGCATGCCTGGGAGCAGGGCCAGCACAGCATGTGTTCCTGGGGATCAAATCCTGGTCCCTGCACTTGCCTAAGCAGGTGTTTAGTCCACTGAGCTACCTTGCTGGCCCTACTTCCTTTTTTTTCCTTTGGAGTGGAGGGGTACTGGGGATTAAAGGCGAGGAGTGCTGTGCTGTTTTTATTTTTGGAGACAGGGACTCCCTAAAATGCCAAGGCTAGATTTGAACTTGCAATTCTTCTCCAGAGATTTACATGACAGTGTGCCTGGCATTGTGTGCTTTCTGTGTATCATCCAGGCTCAGTTTTAGGTGGTGCATAAGAGAAAGCCTTTCTCTGCCCTCATCACCAATTCTCTCCTCTTCATACATTAAAAAAAAAAAAAAAAAGTCCTCCAAGGTGAGGAAGGCAGACCAGATGTAAAATCCCAACCTGGGAGACCAGGGACACTGAGCTGACAACCACCTTGAGTGGAAGCACTAGCTCGTTTTGCTCAAAGAACGATGAGGTGGTTACTGGACAGCTGGAGCAGGGACAACATCCCCTGGGAGGCTGACAAGGTGGTCAGCTCCTTGGAACCTTGCTGGCCTCAGTTGCAAACAGTGTGCTCCTTGGGACCTGTGTGCAAGCCCCAGGCCTATGTGCAGGTAGAGCCCACGAAGTTCTCCCCACGATGGTGCAGAGTTCTGGGGCCTGAGTAGATTGAAGAGCAGGTTGCAGTCCAGCACTGCTTGTGTGCTGAGCTCCCAACAATGGTCTGGGTTGCAGTATCCTAGGTCTACAAACAGGGACATTGAAATTCAGAGATTCGGGGGCCTACACCATAGAATTGGTCAGATGTTAGGGCTGGCCTGCATCCACATGCGGAGTGCACTTTGAGTCATGGTGTAGAGTGCTGGGGGACATTTTCTTGTTTCCCCTTGCCCTGTGTGCCTCTTCCTTCAGGCAGGGTCCTGCACTGCTCTTGTCTGATGCACGCTCTGTCCATAGAAAGCCATATGTGTCTTGGAGATGGAAAATGGCTACTGGTGCTTCAGGAGAAAGAAGCAACGGTCAGGTGTCCCGCTGAAATTGGGCACTAGGCCAGATGGAAGTCCTGACGAACGCTGGTGCTTCAGGTGAGTCAGGTGGGCAGGGGCCTTGCTGAACCAGGAATCCCTGGGTCCTGTCCATGGTGCAGGCCCTCAAAACTTGTTCTCAATGCTCGGGGATAGAGGCTGGGGAGATGACTTAGTGGAATAAGCACTTCCCTGGCAAGTGCAAGGGCCTGAGTTCAATCTCTAGTTCTGCCAAAAAGAAAAAGAGAGAGAGAGAGAGAGAGAGAGAGAGAGAGAGAGAGAGAGAGAGAGAGAGAGAGAGAGAGAGAGAGAGAGAAAGCTCAGGGATGGCTGCTGGGAGCCAGGTCTGTGGGAAGGGCACTCTGAGGAGTGTCTGGGAGATCTTTGTAGGCACGGGAGGTTAGCAGAAATTCAGGATACTGAATTTCCCAGCCTGTGGCAGCCACTTCTTGGGTCTGCTCATCTGACAGTCTCAGTGGCTTCCACTGAAGGGTCCTCCCAGGTGATGCCCCCTCCTTGGCTTGGCCCTGGCTGTGCCCCCACTTCCCATTCTTCCAGCCTCATGTTGGAGGTGTAAGACCTTAGTAGACTCTTTCCTACTCAGGAACAGCTGGGTGCTAGGAGAGGGAAGCTGGTGACATCTACACAGTCAGGAACACTGGGTTATGGGGAAGCAGTTGAGCAGAAAGAGGGAATGAGGGTTTTGTGCATTAGAGGGCCTTCCCAGCCAGAGTACCAGGATGGGCCTGATCTTGGTTCCTCCTCTCTGGTTGCTCTAGGTAACCCAGGTTGCTGTGAACAGCCCAGAGGGAACAGGTTTCTGGTGGAGTATGGTA
Source organism: Ctenomys sociabilis (assembly GCA_004027165.1). Taxonomy (NCBI): domain Eukaryota; kingdom Metazoa; phylum Chordata; class Mammalia; order Rodentia; family Ctenomyidae; genus Ctenomys; species Ctenomys sociabilis. Next base: position 85,781 of record PVKA01001144.1, on the reverse strand, counting down.
GTCTAGTGTCCACAGAGGAGGGCAGAGAAGTCTTGTCCTCTCACCATCCCTGTGCCCACTGGGGCATTTGTACAGTTCACTAACAAGGGAAGAGGCCTGGACTCTCTAGGGTGACACAGGCTAGGCTTGTGGCTCCCCAGACCTTAAGAACTGCTTTCTTGTCCACAGGGTGGAGGAAGTGAACTGGGCTGCATGGGAGCAGACACTGCCCACAGTGTGTGAGGACCCCACAGGGCACGGCATTCCTGGTGAGTAGCTGCTGGGTGTCTGATGTGCCTCAGGGTCCTGCCAAGTCCAGGGTGGGGTAGGACCCAGCAGGGCAGCAAGGTAGAAAAGGCTTCTTGCCTGGCTCTCAAAACAGGTGCCAAGTGTTTGGGCCTTGTGGGTACTGCCTGACAGGCCAGCCTTGTTTGCCGAGTATAACCTCCTTATACTAGGCCCTAGTCCCTACACATCATGAAGCTACTTCCTATGTCTTTCATCAGTCTTTGGGCCATGACAGTGAGGATCACCTTTCTTTTCCTGCCAGCAATGTCCACCAAGATGTACTCCTTGTTGTCACCTCATGTACCTATTCCAAGGAGTAGCCATCTCCACAGGGTACTCTTCAATTTTGTTTGTCTGTTTTTTGAGACATGGTTTCACTTTCAAGTTCAGGATGGATTTCAACTCACTATGTAGTGCAGGCCATCTTTGAGTTTGTAGATCCTCCTTTTTTAACCTGTGGTGTTCTTGCATTACTGATGTGCAATACCATGCCTGAAAGTCTACCTTTCCTTCTGAATCCTTCAAGAGCTAACTCCCTCAGGTGGGAGGGCTGGACCCTGTCGAGCCCCTTTATTTTAGATTTCTCATCCAGTGTAGTGTGGCCTGGACTTTTCACTAATTTCTTTATCACTGAACCTCATTTCTTCTGCTTCTCAGCTTGCATCTGACCTTCAGATGGTTTTTGCGTGCTTTGTGGATTCTGTTTTTGTTCAAGACAGGGTCTTCCTATGTAGTCTAGACTCATTATGTAGTTCAGTCTGGCCTCAATTTGCAGCAATCTTCCTGCTTTAGGCTCCAAAACTCTAGGATTAAAGGTGTGTTCCACCACACCCAGCATTTTTTGTTGTTGTCTTAAGACAGGGTCTCACTTTGTTGCTCAGGTTGGCCTTGAACTTGCTATGAAGCCCAGGTAGGCCGAAAACTAAAAAATATACTCCTGCCTCCAGCTCTGGAGTGCTAGGACTTCAGGCACATACCACCATGCATAGCTCACCTGACATTCAGACAAATCTTTCTGCTCTAGGCTTATCCCATTCCATTCCTACTATTATAGACAAAAAATTTTCAAAGCCTAGAGCTTTGGAAACCTAGAGACCACATTCTCAAGTGTGGAGATCAAGTCCACCTGTACAACCCATTCCCTATACCTCACTGGTTGTGGCTGGTGTTGGCTCTTGTTTCTGCTGGAATTGCCCCTTCTTTTCTGTGGGTATCCAAATTTGCCACCTTCCCTACAGGATGGGTCTTTTGTCACCTCTACATTCTCTGAATATATAACTTGTCAATTATTTTTGGCTTTCTCAGATTTTGGTTTTTGGTGCACAACTAGTCACCTATGGGGACTTACAAGCTTTTGCGGGGAACCCACAATGGGCACATACCGAGGTTTGGGAAATGCTCCTGGAAGGAGGGAGGCAGGGAGAGGGGTTGTAGGACTCAGGGGTCACCTGCCATCCACTGATGTGATGGGTTTTCCTGGCCCTGGTGTCCTCCCAAGAGCAAACCAGTGTTTCTCATCCCATTCACAGGCACCATGAGGAAACGTGGCCTGGACGCTCAACTTGAGGAGGAGCCTTTCTCACAGGAAGACCACCTGCCCCTCCAGGTGCTCCAGTCCCATTGATGGCTGGACACGGCAGGAATCTTTCCAGCCACACCTGCCAGTTCTGAGTCTCTTGAATATATGTATTTTTTTAAAAATAACTATTGTGTTGGAAATATTATTTGAACAGATATTATGTGCTGAGACACATGGTCTAGGAACCTCTGCATGTTTCTATGTGTACCCAAGTGGGTCAGGGGACTAGGGTATTCCCAACTTCTTGTGGATACACAAAAACCTGCTGCTGCTGTCTGCCGGTCCTAGGACCATCCTCTTCCTAGGGCAGCCTGCTGCTTCTGACATGCTGTGGCTGCTCTCATGGCAGACCTGGAGGTCAACGTGGGCAAGCACAGCCATTCTTCACTGTCTTTTTCTACCATCAGACATCTGCTAAATTTGCTTCAAGGTGGGCAGCTAGGTTAGGCAGGAGGATGTAAGGGTGAGATCACTTGAGCAGGTTAGCAGGGCCTTACCTAAACAATAGCTGAAACCATATGGTAAATGTTATCATGTCATCAAAAAATATACCAAGAAAAGTAATTAATTAAAAAAAAGAAAAACAAGTTGGAGAGGAAGAAAAAAGAGAGGAACAGAGCTAAGAAAAATTTACTGCAAGATATCTGGCAGTATGGTTTTAAGCTCTTTTAGTTTAGACTCTGGATTATTACATCTGTCTCTCTGACCCCCCAGGTTTTATACTCAAATTTTCCACTCCTCCATGCTAGTCTCTGTAGGAGAGACAAAGGGGTTTTCCTAAATGCAAGGCAAACATGTCACCCCTCTGCTCTGAAGGCCTGACAGGTTCACCAGGGCCCAGAGAATGTCCCTGCAGCCAGAACTGTGGCCACTGGTTCCCTGCTAGTCCTCCTCATGCTGGGAACTGAATGCAGGTCTGTGTTTCGTAGGAAAGTGCTCTATCACTGAGTCACTTTTCTAGCCCTCACCAATTTATCAGGTGAGCAGGGGGTCCTCCAGTTTGACCCCTAACTTGGATCATTTTTTTTTTCCCCCCAGTACTGGGGATCAACTCAGGACCTTGCACTTGCCAGGCAGGCCCTTATGCCACTGACCTATATCCCTGGCCAGATCCTTCTAGAAGAGCCATTAAAATCTTGCTTTCTTAAAAAAAAAAAAAAAAAAAAAAATTAAGGGCTGGCCAAATAGCTCAGCAGTTTAAAGCACCTGCACCAGTAATCCCAGCTCAAAACAGGCCAATCACTAAAAGTCCAATCTAGTAGATCCTTCCCTAAAAAATACAAAGAGAAAAAAAATCTTGCTTTTTTTCTAAGAGTAATCCTTTCATGTCTAGTGTTCTGTTTTTTGTTTTTTTCAGAACCGGGGCTTGAACTCAGACCCTTACGCTTGCTAGGGACGCGCTTATTTTACTGAGCCATCTCCTCCACCCTAGTGTTCTGTTTTTGGAAGGGCATCTAACTGGAACTTCATGATGAGTTTTCAAAATTTTGTTCCTTGCAACTTCTCTAGGTAACATCAATTTCATGCAAAAATTCAATTTTAACTTTTGGAGTTAGTGGGTGACCTATAAAATTTCCTCTTTCTAGTTCTCTGAATCCAAATTACTCTCTCAAGGTATTAGATTTGTGTAGAAAATGCACAAGCAAGGACTGATTTTTTTTTTTTTTTTTTTGTGGCGGTGAGGTGTGGTGATGGAGAAGGAATCCCGGGTCTGACGTACTAGGCAAAATCAAACTATACCAGAGAGTTCTCCCCCATTACTGCACTGAGATCGAACCCAGTCTCCTCACTTTGCTACATTCTCCAACCTTACATTAGTTTTTCACACTTGTTCTCCCTAAGTGGCTTAAACGGCTCAAACTTGCCATTCTGCCCCAGTCTCCTAGACTGCTGGGATTGTAGGCGTTAGCACAGGATTAAGAATTTTTAAGGGACCAGGGAGATGGCTCAGTGGAATACATGCTTTCCTGGCAAGCGCAAGGGCCTGAGTTCAACCCCTGGTTCCACAAAACAAAAACACAACAAAAAGTTCTTGGGGGCCGGGGAGATGGTTCAGTGTAATACGTGCTTCCCTGGCAAGAGGAAGGGCATGATTTCAATCCCCGGTTCCAAAAAAAAAAAAAGGAGGAACCTCAACATGTTCACGTATGAAGGAAGAAAACACGAGCGTAGGGAGAATTTTAACTTGTTTATAAGATAGCTGAAGGAAAGAGGAGTCCAGGAAGGCAAGACAGAAAAAGAGGGAAGATTGTTAGAACAGAAAGGGGCTGGATTGCATCCAGAGAACTGGCTATCCTTGAAAGGATGCCATTTCGCAGAAGTTTCAGAGGTTCTGTTGAAATTTTAAAGTAGTTGTGGGGAGATCTCACTTATTAATTAGATTTATGAGCAGAAATTATTTCGGAAAAATTGCTGTGTGGCCTACGTATACCTGTCACATGTATTGTTTCACTCTGAACTCACAATTCTTTCTGGGACACAGACGTCTCCGCCTTTCAACAAGCAAGCGCACAATAAATGCGACGAGACTCAGCGCTAGTTCCTGGTCCAAACTTCCTCTCTGAGGCCTGGCCTAGTCTCGCGGAATTAGCGGAGCCCTTCCTTACCCAGTATTCGCAGCGGCGTGGAAGAGCCCATAAACTCAGTGTGATGGGGGGAGAAGAAGCCCAGGCTGCGGCCTGTGTGTCCGGAAATGCGTTGGAAGTTCCCGTAAGTCCGTGTCGGCCTCTACCTCTCTTTTGTGAGCTATGGTATATTCTGACTCCGTGAAGCCTTGGGAGTAAGGAAGGCAGGACCTTTTTGCTACAGTGAGCGTGGATGTTGCTGGTATTTGTTCGGCTACGGCAATTGCGGCCTGGCCTGATAAAGAAGCTAGAGCTTTTTTTTTTTTTTTTTTCTACAAAAGATGTTTCTTGGAAAGTTAGCAGAAAGGGGGACTCCGGGTGCGGGCGCGGTGGTCCGGTGTTGCAGATTACGGTAGGGCTGCGTTTTGCAGAAGGTTGTGTGTTGAACCTCAGGGACCGCACGTTTTTTCGGCAGGGCCATCGCCGCAGGAGTCTGCGTTTTGCGCAAAGCAGCATCCTATTGCCGCAGCCTCCATAAGCAATCCTGCAACCTGAAAAGCTGGGCAGCTTGGGGACGCCTGCAAGTAGTTGGGAGAAACGCAGGGGCTCTATCCGTACGCGGATTGTAAAGGGTCCACGAAGTCGCTTGACTGTTGTGATGATACCGAGTAATAGGAAGTGCCGTCAGAAGCGATAACTGACGATATTTATACTTGGTCTGATTACAGTCCGCTAAAACCTCAACAGAGTAGTTGAACGTTACTGCCAGATTCAGCTCACGAGATCGTTTTCTTCATGTTTCAGATTTCTGACTCATTGCAGAATATCGGAGACGAGAACAGCATCCCACCGTTAAGTCGGGTGCGTTTAATATGTGACTTAGGGGATGGAGATGTAGGTCAGTGTTAGAGGTTTGCACGCTGGAGGCCTTGGGTTCGATTTCTAGCAGCCTAAGAGAGTGACTTAGCTGTAATTTAGTTACCCGAGATGTAATGAAGTAGACGTTTTAGTTGTAGTTTGTTTTATTTTTTTTGGGGGGGAACTGGGGATTGAAAGTCAGGCCCTTGCGCAAGCCCTTATTCTACTGAGCTATCTCCCAGGCCCCTGATTGTAGTTAACCTATTACACCACAGTATCTATGCAGTGATGTAGAAACTAATAGAAGCTGGAAGGGCCGGGGAGATAGCTCAGTAGAATAAGTGCTTGCCTGGCAAGCGCAAGGGCCTGAGTTCAATCCCTGGCTCCAGCAAAAAAACCCCAAAAAACCCAACAACTAATAGAAGCTGGAGATGGCTGCTTAAGCTACAGTCATAACAGAACCGTACTAAGTATGCTTATTTTGTTCAAATATAGTTAAGAGAAAAAGAGCTTGCCTGGGATGCAAGGGGTCCTGGGCTCAGTGCCCAGTACAGCGAGAGCACATGCATGTGTTCACATACACACGTTATACATGTATGAACTAAGTCATTTGCAGAAATGAGCTGTCCAGTGGGTTTTGGGGGTAATTTTGAGGCTATACATGTACTGAGGATAGAGCCAGCATGAACTTGGTGCTTGTAGTTTGTTCTCAGGTAATGTCCATGTCTCCAGTTGAAGACTGGACACTGATGAGGTGTGTTGACTGCTCTGATGATAACCACTAATAGGAAGTGCCGTCAGAAACGACAGCTGATGAAAGTGCCCCTGGCTGACTGCAGTCACCAAGTGCACCAGATGCTGTTGTTGCCCAGGATTCAGTTGATCTAAACTGTGGCAACCTTTCTTTTTTTTTGGTACTAGGTATTGAACTCGGGATCCACTCTTGCTTATTGTACTGAGCCATCTCCCTGGCATGACAATCTTCCTACATTCGTGCAGGTTGTAGAGTGGCAGGAGATGCCAGCATCTTAGTGTTGGAGCCCTCTTGGGTCCCCTGTGAGGCCTATGTACAGAGGTGCCAGCCACCACTTCTGCTTAAAGCCTGTGGAGTGTTGACCTTGGGTCAGGTAAGCTTTTTTTTTTTTTATGTATTTGGTACAGGGTCTCACTGCATGGGTTGCACTCCGTAGAGATCCTCCTTTTTTCAGCCTCCCCAGTGCTGGGATTGCCTGGTGTTGTGTCCTGCTCAGCATTCCTGGGGTTGAAGCGTACACAGCAACACCGGTCCCTCACTGAGCTATCTCATTGGCCCTTACCTTGATCTTTGCAGGTACGGCTAGTTCATTGGGCAGTGGAACTGAGAAGAATGTGTAGGCAGAAAGCAGTTTCTTCCCCTTTTTCTTGGGTGTTTGATTTAGAGCAAATAGGGCCTGCCAGATAGCTCAGTGGACTAAAGTGCCTGCTTAGGCAGAGTGCAGCAGCCAGGGTTCAATCCCTGTCGTGGATCCTTAGCTTGGCGTGCCATGGTGTGCTGTGCCTGCCTCACCTTTGGGGTGTGTTGAGATAGTGATTGAGACTGAGCATTTCGGTGCTTGCCTTTTTCAGCTCTTAGGCAGCTGAAAACAGAATCACAAGTCTAATCTATATAGTAAGACCCTGTATACCCTATACTAAATACACAAAATAATAATAATTTAGAGCAAATAAATGATCTTTTCTGCCCTGAGATGTAGCTTTCCTCATTCATGAGAAATAACAGGTTTGTGTGCTGGTCTACGAAGGAGAGCAGTTGATGCTTAAAAAATTTTTTAAAATCAGTTTTGTATGCTTATATCTGTTAATCTGAACAGCTATTGGAAGACATTATGCAATATAACAACCATTGTTGAATTCCTATTTGGTGAAGTTCTGTGTCATTTCTGGTTATTTTTGTTACTGTATTGTATTTTTAGATTATTAAAAATAGGTTGTGACTTTTTTTTTTTTGGCAGAACTGGGGATTGAACTCAGACCCTTGCGCTTGCTAGGGAAGCGCTTATTGTACTGAGCCATCTCCCTGGCCCCTAGGTTGTGACTTTGAAGATGCACTATTAAGTAGAGATTGTAATATTTAGTAGGTTGTTTGAGGTTTGTAGATTTAATAATTGACGAAAGTGCCCCTCTGTAAGGCTTTAAGGGATGGTGTTAATAGAATGCTCTTACTACACTTGTAGATGTGGAAGCTCTCGTGCATTTCCTGCTCTGGAGCCCTATCCTGTGTCCCCAGCTTTGGGAACAGCACTGGAATGCAGTTCCAGAGCTGGCAGCAGCGCAGCCCAGGAGGAGGTAAGCCTTGACCTGGACAGTGATTTATCTTGGAGGACTGAGCTTCAGCTGGTTCTCAAAATTGGTTTTGGGGGGCTGGGGAGATGGCTCAGTGGAATAAGCGCTTCCCTGGCAAGCACAGGAGCCTGAGTTCAATTACCGGTTCCGCAAAAAAAGAATGTTTTTGAGGATATCAAGTGATGAAATCACCAAAACTAGCTGGAATTACCGGCAGATTGGTAGTGGTGAACCTACGGTTTTCTGAGGTATCCTTTATGATCTGAATGACTGCTTCTGGGAACAGATAATGAATGGTTCTAATACTTAGTTTCCTTGCAGGCAAAGGGCTGGAAGCTGCCATTGATTCTGTTTGAGAATCTGACTGGATCATTTGCTACAGAAGAAACAAGCTGCATGCTGCTTCCTTCCTGTATCAGAGGCTTTGTCAAGGGAACTGATGTATGCGGCAGTTGTTTTCTGGGACAAGCGTGCATCATTGGGTGTTGTTAATTAACCTACCCACCAAGCAGGAGCATCTGTGTCTTCAGATAAATGTGTACTTGCAGATGTTACTACTGAATAGTACTGTGGGGCCCGGGACGCAGCTCAGTGGCATAGTGCCTGCCTGGCAAGCTTGAGGCCCTGAATTCAATTTCTGGCACCAAATGAAACAACACACACTATTAAAATAAAGGGTAGTCTTTGGTATTGATTCTTAGAAATATATATTTGAAGAAAAAGTTAAGTTTCACTATGTAGGTGTTAACAGTATTAGCATTGAAGTCTGTAAACTTCTGGTTAGTCTCACCACTGCGGTTGTAGACTTCAAGGGCACAACTCTGAAGCACGTCAGGCATCCATACCTGATTCCAGTCCTCGCTGCCTTGTGCCTTGAAGCGTGTGACTGAGGCGGCTCCATGCCACACTTAGCCAGTACCATGTGAGGACTTGTCCAACCCTCATCTTGTTGCTCTGCTAATGTAGATTATCGTGGCTGGAGGCTGAAAACTTGTTCTTGTATTGATGAAATGTTCTCTCCATATTTGGTTTTTGCCCACAAGGTTTTCGTTAACCTAGTCACAGATTAATCTGGTTTAAGAATGGTGCCGTTTTTCTGGAGTAGGGATTGTACCTAGAAAGCCTTTAAAAAAGATTGGTAGGCCTTTCCATGAGGAGTATTGGGTTAAGTATAAGTATAGGGATAAAACTTATACTGAGTTTGGGTTCATATTTAGGGTCCTGGGTTTTTCACAGCCTTATGCAACAATGGGTTTTCTTTAAGGGGCTAAATGGAAAAGGAATTTGTCAAAAGTCTAATCCAGCCAATAGGTCTGTCCTGGCTGAGAAGGAAGCAAGGCTGTCACTGAGTCGCACAGTGAGGCTATGTATGAGGCTGAACCAAGGCTTGGGGTTTGCAAGTGCCTTTGCTCTGGTGGCACCTCACCTGCCTTAGCCACTGCTTTGTGGCATCTGTGATGATATATGGAGAGTGGAGGTAACTGGTTTTCACAGGAAGGCCTGCAGAGCAGATTGACACTTGATGAAGAAGGGTAGGCCTTCTAAGCTTGGCCTAGGCAGAGGTACGAGGCTCATACACTGAGGAAAAGAAAACCCTGTGAATGGGGGCATATTAACATCTATTGTTTTTACTTGAGAGACAAAAAATGCTGTGTGTCAAGTATCACAGAGTTTGAGGCCAACCTGGGCTGCATAGTGAGTTCAAGCCCAGCCTGAATTATATAGAAATCCCTGGGCCTAACTAGATTTCTGGGAGAATGCTCTACATTACCATTGGCTGTAGCTGCCAACATCTCTAAGCCTTATGCTCCTTTGCCCCCCAGTTCTCAGGGAGGCCAAGGGCTGAGCTGAGGGGTTATTAGAATCTCTTGAACTAGATTGACTTAACAGCCAAAAGGCATATGCTGAGATTTTTCAGTGGGGAGAGGTCTAAAGGGAAATAGTTCAGAGATCCCTGCTCAGGAGCCATGATTTGCTTGTGGTTGGAACTGCCCAGACTGATTTTTCACAATAGCCTGAAATCTTATGGAGGAGACCCCAAGCCTGTCTTAGCCATCCTGCCCCACACATCCTCTGATGGGGTTTTCCAACTTGCGTGTCACGTCTGAGTTATGGCCACCTTGCCCTTGTGGTCTTTGGCAAGTGACACAGGGCTTCCTCCAGGGTCCTGGCCCATAGTCCCTTCCCGGGCCTCCTCTCCTATGCCTGGCCCCTCACCAAGCTCCAGGATGGTGGGTAGGTGGCCCTGTTTTGGAGAACGCTTTCTCAGGCTGAGTAAGAAGGGCTGGGGCAAAGAGAAGATGTCCACATTGTTGCCCAGATCTATCCACGTGACATTTGGGAACTTGCTGGGGTCCTTCAGGGTGTCAGTAAGGTCACGCAGCAGGGCCCGGGTCAGCCTGTTGCCATTGAGGGCCAGTGTGGTGAGGCGGGGCAGAGTGCTGAGAGCTGGTAGTAACTGCAGGACCATGTCATCCGTGAGGCCTGTGAAGCCCAGTTCCACGCTGTCCACCTGCTCCCCACAACGCTGCAGGTAGCTGGTCACACGCTCAAGGTCACGGGACGTCAGTGGGATGCCAGACAGGTCCACGGTGTTGTCTGGAGGATTCCCAGCCAGTACAGCCTTGAGGCTGAAGAGATGGGACAAGAACAAGCAAGGTCAAGGGAGTGAGGCTTGCCTTTCTGTGGGTGGCTGAGGTGGCTGACTTCTAAGGGTATTGGGGCCAACCTGTGCTCAGCTAGCTGACTAGAGATTCACAAAATGGGCAGATAAAACTGCAAGTGCAGGGGTGAGAGAAACAGGACAGTATCTGAACACACCCTGGGTGGGTGGGGTGGTCAGGATTTACAGTCAAGGCTGATAAGCCTTTGAGACTACCAGGAAAAGCAACAGGCCTTTCTTAATGATTCTTGTCTTCATAAATCTTAAGTCTATTGCTTCAGCTCTGACCTCTACTTAATTACCTCAGAAAAGGAGCTAGTGTACAGTTAAGGAGAATAATAAAAGTGTGGAGCAGTGCCTTTTCTATAGGTGAGGGATGGATAAATAAGTACAGATTGAGCTTCTGTTTTTGTTACCCTTGAGTAGTGTCTGAGCTGATCCCAGCAGTGTCAAAAAAAGATCTCTTGAGGCCTCTTTCAAGCCTGGTCTTCCCTACCAGGTGTGTCTGTGGGGCCCTAGGATAGGTTTCTGGCCTGATGCAAGCCACTGCTTCTAGGAGGCTCAGTGTTTCCCATCCACTTCTACTCACTCATCTGCTGCTGCTGGCTGCTCTCTTCCCCTGTTCTTTTCTCTTGGGGCCTATAGCCCTGCCACCACTCCTTTGTTGGTCCTGAAGCCCATACATAGTGCTCATTCTTCATAATTCCAGACAAGCCCTAAGGCCCCATCTTAGGCAAGAGAGGAAGTTGAGGGGGATACAGCCCGCTTCAAGTGCATTCCTTAGTACCAGCAGCTTTAGAGGCACAGACTTCCGGTAACCCCAGGGAAGGTTCTATCTTTGAGGGCTCCTGAAGCTGGGAGGCTGGCTATAGTTCATTGGTTTGCTTCTAACTGGGCTCCAACCCCAGAGAATTTAAAGGGAAAGCTCTCAAGGCAGGAGATTTAATGGCTTGGACCACTGCCTGGCATTTATTTGCTCAGCATAACTTAAAGCATTGGTTTTTATTGTTGGTGTCATTAACAACACAGATGCATCACACAGGAGAAACTGGTCTGGTTAATAGCTTCCACTTAGGAGTCAGACATGGGTTTGAGTCCAGCTCCAAAGCTTACCAGCTGTTAAATTCTTGGTCAAATGGCAACAATGCTTTTCCTTACCCGATTCTTTAGTAACTGCTAAGCCCTTACCATGTGCCAGCTACTGTCCTAGGCACTGGGGTCCCAGTGGTGAGCAAGATAGACAAGATCCTTAATTTGGACACGAGAAGTTGTAGTAGAGGTGTGGCTACTCCAGCAAGGCCTCCCAGAAGAGGTAACATTGGAGCTGCCTCAAGCAGAAGCATGGGCAATCGAGGAGCATGGTGGGAGTGGCTGCAAAGGGCTCAGAACATTCATGAACCAGCAGGAAGGCCGTCCTGGCTGGGGTGCCGGAGAGGTGTATGCGACTGGGTGGGGGATCACACAGCACGCTACTAGATTTTCTTACAAGTACATGAGAACCCCCCTGCAGGGAGTAAGGAAGCCTCGCTTACATGACTTTTTTTCTTGGGTCTTTTTGAGGCAAGGTTTTGCTATGTAGATCAGGCTGACCTTGAACTCACTTTGTAGCCTATGCTGGCCTCAAATCCAGCCTGCTGAGTGCTGGGATTACAGGCATGTGCCACCAACCCTGGTGCGTACATGGCTCTTGAATAAAGAATAAACTGGACATGCATATGTGAGTGGGCAAAACAGAAGAGGCCAGCAGGGCTCAGCCTGAGCTTTTCAACCCTGAGGTACTAGGTCCCAAGGTTTCCTGTCTTGTTCCCATCTCTGGCCTGGGCTAGCTCTCTAGCTGGGCAGGCTGCCTCAGGATCCATCTTCCTATGTTCTTCCCTCCTGAGAAGGGAAGAAAACCCCAGAGCTGAATCTTTACTAGGAGGGAGGGGGAGAGCACTTTCTTGTCTCATCTTCAGGACCCCAAGGATGATTTAGTAGCAGTACCAGGGCCTTGCCAGTCTCAGAAGGCCACCATTCTGCCCCAAGGCCACCTGTGTGGAAGGCAGGGTGCTTCCTCCTCCAGGAAGCTTGCCTTCCAGGGTTCCCCTCTTCCCAGGTCTTTCCTATAGGGATGTGGCGAGGCTCTGGGTTGTCTCAAGAGGACCTCAGGGTCTGGGGTCCCATTGGGTGCTCTTTTGAACCCTGGGAATTAAATACTCTCTTTACGAGAATGTGCTCTTGGCTGTTTTTCCTACCCTTAAATTCTTCCTGTCCTGGTTGCTTATCCCACCCTTCAACTCTTCCTCATCTCCCTCTTTGGGCACTTCCCCAGACACCTCCTTTCCTCCCTGGGGGTCGGGCAGGTTGGTCCCAGGGACTGTTGCTCACCAAGCCTGTGGCTTCCTCTTCACCAGCCCACGGTGCCGCCTCCACTGCGAGTGGGGGCTGAGGTGGTAGGTCAGCTGCCGGCACAGTTTCTCCATGGCGCCCAGGACATCAGCCTCCTGCAGGGAAATCACAGGGCCCAGCATCTGAGTCATCTGGAGCAACTAGAGGCACACAGCCCTTGCCCCATGCAGACCAAACAAACAGTAGGTAGCTGAGCAGGGAGTGCAGCTGTACTGGCCCAGAGTGGGCACCCTGGGCAGTGTCCAGTAGGTACAAACCAGTCTGCGCAAAGGCCTTAACTTTTGGGAGCTAGTTACCGTCTCTGAAAGGTGGAGGTTTTAAAGCTTGGATTCTGGAGACCTGGCAATAGGTGCTGGAGCTGAGTGCCTGCCGCCCTCTTCAGGGAGTCTGTGCTCATTCTCCTTACCGTTCAGGCCATTCTGCTGACTCACTTTCTCTACAAGTATTTACTGAGCACTTACTAGGTGCTAGGGGCTTGTTCTGGGAAGCTGGGCTACAGCCTTGAACAAATGTTCTTGTTCTTGTGTTCAACATAATGAGAAAAATGCAATTGTTTTTTTAACCTATGTTTTTCTCAAAAGTGAGAAAATAAAACAATGAGAGGACTGCTAGGCATGATGATGCACACCTGCAATCCCAGCACTTGGGAGGCTGAGGCAGGAGGATTGCTGTGAATTCAAGGCCAGCCTGGGCTACAGTGTGAGCTCAAGAGCAGCCTAAACTGCATAGCAAAACCTTGTCACCAAAAAAAAAAAAAAAAAAAAAAAAAAAAAAAAAAAAAAAAAAAAAAAAAAAAAAAAAAAAAAAAAAAAAAAAAAAGGAAGACCAAATCTTGCCAGGCCATATAAGTCTATATAACTTGTTTGGCCGGTTAGCATGATTTCAAGAGCCTGAGTATTATGGGCTGCACTGTGTCCCCCCCTGCAAAGTGGTGGTGTATATGTATGTTTCTGGAGATTGAATCCAGGGCTTTGTGCATATTATTATTATTTTTATTATTTTGCGGTACCAGGGGTTGAACTCAGGACCTTATTCTACTGAGATATCTCCCCAGTCCTTGTTCATATTAGACTAGTACTCTACCACTGAGCTGTCAGCCCTCATTTCCCTACAAAATTACACATTGGCTTTGACTTTTTTTTTTTGGTGGTATCAGAGATTGAACACAGGACCTTGCATTTGTCAGGCAAGGATTTATTCCACTGAGCTATCTTGCAGGCACCAGACTTGACTTTTTTTTTTGAGACAATCTTGCTCTGTAATTCAGGCTGCTTGGTCTCAAACTCACAGTGCTCCTGCCTCAGTCTCCCAAGTGCTGGGATTACAAACGTGCATCATCACACTGACTTTTATAACTTAATTTTACTTTTTTTGTAGTTAACTCAGCCTGGGGCTGGCATGGCATGTGGTACTGAGGATTGAACCACAGTCCCTAGAGTTGCTTAAGTTTGCCTCAGCATGTGCTTTAGACCACTGACTTCTTAACCCTCAATATGTCAGAATGTATAAACTTATGTTTCTTAAACCACAGTCTGTAGTATTTTGTTTCAGGGGCTGAGTAGATTAATCTTGTATTAGGCAAGTAATCTAGAGATGATTTAAAGTATCTGGGAGAATGTGCATAGGTTATATGTGATAGATTCTAGCCCTCATATGGATTGCTGAATTATTATGGTGGTCTTCTAATATGGCTGAAGCCCTTAAAACAACAGCTATCTTACCAGAGACCATGTCCTCCTCCAACCCAGCCCAGAGTGAAATTTCTTTTTACCTCTCCTGCTACCTCAGAAAAGACCCCAATCAGCTCCTCAAGTATTTCTAAGCATCCTCTCCAAACTCCACTCCTAGTATAAATGCATAAAAGCCTCAGCTTTCTTTGTCTCAGGCCCGAGGATTTTCCCATCTGCCCTCGATCCTCTCTGTGTCTTTGGAGTTAATAAAGGCTTCCTTTATCTTTCCTATCTCTTTACTGTGCTGCTGAAAAACCCATGAATATGCAAATCCTATGCTGTTTTATATAAAGGGCTTGCACATCTCTGGACTTTGGTATCTGCATGGGTCCTGGAATGAAGCTCTCCTAGATCCTGGGGGACAGTGTGCTGTGCCGTCCTGGATTCACAGTCTGGACATACCCCTCAGCATCCAGGTGAACCCCTGGTCAGGGAAAGACATGAGGGACGCACGGGAGACAGAGAAGCCAGACAGTCAGACAAGTCTGACGCATAGTCAGACAAGCTGGAGTGAGCAGGGGCTTAGGCACTAGGAGGAGGGGGCCAGAGGTGACACCCGTGGAGGCCTCTGCATCTTCAGTGAAAGGCCTCGGCCAGCACAGGCTTGGGTAGGTCATCTTGGGGTGAAGATTGACCTAGAGACGAAAAAGGGATGTTAAAATGGGATATGACAATAGAGATGGCACATCCAGACAATCCTGTACTTTGGAATCCTTGGGAGAGTATTTGTTTGTTTGTTTGTTTATTTATGAGACAGGATGGTCTGTGAGAATCCTCCCAAGCATTGGGGTGCACCACCATGTCCAGCTTTGTTAGGGGATCTTTAGAAAAACACACATGCCTGGGTGGCCTGTTCTGGCCTGGGTTTTTAACTGCTGTGCAGGTAGTGTTCTTGTGCAGCCATGGGAGAGAAGCATCAGATAAGACAATTTAAAGACCATTAGGTGGAGTCAGGTGGGATCACTCCCAAAGATCTGGACTCCCAGTGGCCGGTCATCTCAAGCTGAGAACTGAGATTATCAGCTCTGGCACTCCTCCAGCTACTTCCATGGCTTTCCAAAATCTGAGGGATTTTCCTTCCATCCTCCAGACCAGGGCAGCAAAAAGGAAACAAAGGAGGAAAAAGCGGCTTCAATACACCCCTTGTGCCACAAGGTGGCAGCCGTGAATGAGGCAAGGATTAATGGGCTTTTGCTACCAGGGAGATGCAGGGAACCCTCAGTCTCTTGCTAAACCCAACAATAGATGCAGTGAGGCAGTGTAATAGAGTTGAGTTGAGAATAAAGGTGAGTTAATGATTTCACAGAAGTGCGTTGGTTCTTCAGGGCTGAACTAAATTAAACAAAAGCGTTTTGTTTTTTTTTTTTTAGTGCCCTGGCTTGAACCCAGGGCTTCATACATGCCTGAAAAGCAAGCTCTCTGTCACTAATCTACATGCCCAGGCCTATAGCTTATATTTACTTGGGCTTCTGCAACGCAGTAGGTGTTTCCTTTCTGGCATTGCATGTATGAGTTCATGACAACCCTAAATCTCACAGTAATGCTTACACCCCTATTTTACAAATGAGAAAACAGGAATAAAAAAGTTCCTGATATAACCTGGAAGATGGAGTCATTACTGGCTCAGAGATGCTAGACCAATCCATTCTGCTCTGCCCTTCCCGTGAGAATTTTTTTTTTTTTTTTTTGCATAGGTTCATTCAAGGTGTTTCTGTCATTTGCATGGAGAAAATTCTAGCTTCTTCCTAACTCCTGCTCTATTCAGGCCCCCTCCTGGCCTCCCTCTGAAGGGACAGGGGGACAGGACTGGACAAGGCTGACCCAGAGGTGGAGGAGTAAAGGAGGATGCAAAAGAGGAGGAAGTATCACCTGTGTGTGGTTTTAAGGTTGAAGGGTGGCTGCCTCCCAGGTTTGAAACAGCTGTGTCTCATGCAACTTTTGCCCACCAACCTGTGACATTGTGCTGCAAGTGACACATGTCCATATGGCACTCACTGGTGCTAACTTCCTTCTCCAGGTAATGCAGCCCAGCAGCCCTTTGTGAACCAGATTGCTTCCAAGCTCCTGGCTTACCCTGAAGTGGGTCCTGACCAGCTGCAGGGGACCTGCCCTTTCCCTGGAACCTGGATATGAGACCAAGATGGCCCTTGCCCGGACTTCTCTGGGGACTACAATCCTGACAGTAAATGGGAGATGATGAGCACCCATGTCCCCTACTATAGGGACAGTGCGGGAAAGAAGAGTCTGCAGAGGGGCTGGCGGGAGAGGAGGCAAGGGACAAACCTCCGCACCGTCCTTGCCTGGGGTTCTAGCACCTTTCTCAAGCTTGCCTGCCTATGGGTGCACAGGACAGTGCAGTATCTGTGGGGTAAATCCTCTTCCTCACTTGAGCTGCCTGAGTACACTTCTGTGGGTTGCAACAGGGCCCTAACCCATGCAATTGGCTTAATGGAGGGTTGAAAACATGAACTCTAAAGCTCATCTCTGGCCATGGGGAAGGGAGGTGAGGTCAGAGGTGGGTGTGGTGCAAGTGGGATGACTTGGTGCCCCAACCTCCCCAGACCTGCCTAGTGACACTGCAGAGATATGCTGGGGAGGGATCTGGCTGAGGGACTTCTCAGGGAACTGTTGAAAGAGGCTCAAGGCAAATCTGCAGGCACATCGTGGAACATCCCCATGCTACTGCTCCATCCCTAAGCTGTCAGTGTCATCATCTCCTTTTTTTTTTTAGGTGGCACTGGGGATTGAACTCAGGACCCTTGGCAGGCAGGCGGTTATTCTACTGAGCTATCTCCCTGGCCCTTAGTGTCATCATCTATGGTCACTTCCCTGGGTGGCTCTGTAATGGCACCCAGGATCCCAACAACCTCAGGCCTTTATTGCCCTCCACTCACAGGCGTCCGTCATTCATAAATTCATTCAGCCATTTATCAGATACTGACTGCCTTGGCTACTACATGCTGGATGCCATCCAGGTACAGACGGTGCTGGGTCCGACAGAGGCAGCAGGACGGCAGAAGGGAGAGAACATTATTGCTGAGCTTGGGCTTTTGCCTCCTTCTTTTGAATGAGCTGCTATCATGATGTGAAGACATCCAAGGAATTGAGGCCTCCTCTTATGCCTAAGCTGCCATCTTGAAAGTGGACCAGCCAGCTTTCATCAAGCCCTAGATACCTGCAGCCCTAACCAGTGTCTTTTCTTTTTTCCCCTTCAGTATAGTGGGCCTCACCCATGCTAGGCAAACACTATGACTGAGCTACTAACACTGAGGGTCTTGACCAATGTTTTGAGAGACCCTAAGCTAGAACTACTAATTATATTGCCCCTGAATGAATTCCTGACCTATAGCGAATAATAAATGTCTGGTTGAGAGAAACAGAGACAGAGACACAGAGACGAGAAGGGAAATGGGAGAGACAGAGACAGAGAGAAAAGAGACAGACGAGACAGAGAAAGTTGGGGACGGAGAGAAAGAGAGAGGTTGCTATGCTCCTCAGGCTGGCCAAAAACTCCTGGGCTCCTGTTGTCCTTCTGCCTCAGCCTCTTGAGTAGCTGGGACCACAGGTGGAGGTCACTGAGCTTATCTTAATATCTGCTGTTTCCAGCCACCAAATTGCGGGTAATTTGTTACATAGCAACAGATGAGGGGCATGATCTGGAAGCACAATTCTCATCCTGGCTCCAGGAACACAACTTCCTGCTGCTACTTCAGTGCTAACAGTTTCCTGCTGCTGCGATCTCTGGGCCTGTCAATGTTCCCGGCTGATTTCCTTTATCTTGTCCATAGCTCTTTATTAATCGCTTAAAAATTCACAGTGGAATGTATTTCCTGCTTCCTGCCTGGTACAGGATGTATCTGTGAACATGGCAGACGACCCTCTAGAGTAGTCAACACATAAGCACCATCATCTGCACCTTAAGTGTCTCCCAAAGCCCAGTGTGTTGAAGGCTCACTCCCCAGCTTGTTCTGTTGGGAAGTGGTGGAGCCTAGTAGGAGCCTTAAGTTACTGAGGGCGAGCCCTCACCAGAGGCCCCAGAACCTCCCTCTTCCTTTCATACACGGTCATGAGGTGAACAGGCCTGCTCTGCCCAATGTTCCTGCCGTGATGTGTTGTTTCACCACACTCCCGAAGCAATGCAGCCAAGTGTTCATTGACTGAAACTTCCGAAAGTGTGAGCTCAGAAACAAGTTTCTTTTGTTTAAATGATTACCTCGGGTGTTTATTAAAGTAACGGAAAGCTTACTAGCACAATCGGCAGGATAATTTCAGAGTGCAGTAAGTGGGATGGATAAATAAATGAATAAAGAGACAAAGCCAGAATGGGAGGCCGCAGGAGGCAGGCTGGCTGGAAAAGGCCTGTGCAAGGACATTAGGCTCAGTCCACGGCAGAAGGAAGTGCAGCCAGGGGAGGCTGGAGCTGTTCTGGACAGAAGGCTCATGGGAAAGGCCAGACCAAAGATAAGGAAAGTTTTAGTTTGTTTTTGTGGAGCTGGGGGAGGAACACAGCTCCTCACTCATGTGAGGCAGTGCTTTCCCACTGAGCCACACCCTCAGCTTTGGAGCTGGGATTCTGTGTGAACTACGATACCACACTGAAGGATTTTAGCTACCTGTACAATGCAATTTATCTGTGGCACAGGTGAGCCCTCTTGGTGGCTTCCCAGAATATAGGAGGTAGAGAGGCAAGAGTGGAGGCCAGGAGGCCAGAGAGACGCTATTCCAGTAGCTCTGGGGACTGTTTTTGACAGAAGGAAAAAGCAGCAGAGACAGAGAAATGGCCGGTCAAAGATCAACAAGCATGGCTCATTTTTAGTGCCGTCCTCAGGCCAGCAGGGCTGTCTGTAGCTCAGGGTCCCAGATGGGCCTGGGAAATTTCTATCCTGCCTGCAGCCCTTCACCAGGGCACACAGACCTAGCTCCTGCCTCACCTGGTGGCTGGGACCTGCCAGGCTTCTTCCAAGGGTGGCCACCTTAGCAGTGGGAAGTTTGTCAGCCCTGTGGAGCTCCCTCATGACACCAGGCAGGAAGAGCTGTTTCCTTCCTCCTACAGCACCCTCCCCACCCGCAACCCCAGGTAGCTGCAGTTGCCTAGGTGATACAGCTCCTGTTATAGTTCCAGTTGCTTCTGCCTCTTGGAAGTGGCTGCTCAGTGTGGCACACGGCTGGTCACTCCGATGCATGTTCTAGAAATCAAAGACAGCCCAGTACTCTACCTCCATAACCCTGCCTTTGCAACCCTCTCTCCCTGGGCCTTTGAGGTCTGACATTTTGAGGGACAATTGACTCCAAGTCAGTGTCCACTGATGTTAAAGAAATCTGCGTCCGAATCCCAGGTGTCATTCGGTGGTTCTGTTTGCCACAGCATTCCCATCTCATAGCTGATGGACACCCGCCTTGGAGCTGATGCCTCTGTGTACAACATCTAGGCCCACAACCCGGGGTGCTGGGAGCTTCGCAGATGCACAGAACTTACTTCTTACAAGGGGAAATCCCGCTCAGTTCTGGGCCAGCCCATGTGGCTGCAGTAGGGCTGCTCTGTCTCCAGCTATAGGACCCTGCGGCTAGGGCTTCCCACCCTGGCCTCACCCTCTGCTGGGGAAGTCCTCCAAGAAAGCCTCTCCTGCCATGTGGCCTCAGGCAGGGTAGGGAACCTACAGACCACGTCCCTAGGTTTTGCATGGACAGAGCTACTTGGGTGCCTTTGAAATCTCAGCCAGAGACTAGCGCATTGTTCTTTACCACTGAGCAGCAGAGGCGGCGCCTTGCTGGCTGGTAACTCCATACCTGACCTGCTGGGCCTGAGCATACAGCCAGCAAGCAGTAGTGCTCCCTGGCCTGGAAGTCACTGCCTGGCTTCTTAGCACTGGGGTCATCTCAAGGAGTCTCCTCTCCCCTGAACAAGCTGCAGCTCCCTGGGCAACTGGGGTCAACTCAAGGAGTCTCCTCTCCCCTGAACAAGCTGCAGCTCCCTGGGCAACTGTGGTCAGGCCTGTGCTCATGCCAGCAGATGCAAGGGTCTCTTCTGATCTCTTTTTCTCTCCTTCCCTCCCCCTTCTCTTCTCCCCCTCCCTCTCTTTCTCCTCTTTTCTCTCTTCTGTTCCCCTCCCCTTCGTTCCCCTGCCCTTTCTTCTCTCCTGTCTCTCTGGTACTGGGGCTTAAAGCTTATGCACTGAGTCACATCTCCAGCCCTTTTTAGTTTTTAGTTTGAGCTAGGGTCTTGCTAAGTTCTTATTCTTCCTGCCTCCCAGGAATTGCAGGTATGCACCACCACATTTGGCTAATCATCTCATTTAACTCTCAAAATAGCTTGTTAGGAGAGTTGATTTTTTTTTTTTTTAAGAGTTGAGGAAAACACTATTTAGGGAATTGAGTGATCTGATTCCTAGACTGTAACTTCTGAGCTGTGTGAAGCTTTTCTTTTTATTTCTGTAGCACTGTGCATGGCACAGTAATGACTCAGGATATTCATTTAATCCTTTCTTAATGTTTTCTATTCATACGGCCTATACTAGGGAGACAAAGGTGAGCAAGACCAGGCTTGTCTCCATCTTGAACTTAATAAAGTTTTTTTTTTGTTATTGTTACTAAAATTAAGAAGTCAAGTTAGGGCTCCTTTAGTCCCCACCCCGAATAAAGGGAAGGACCAGAGGGCAGCAGTTCTGGACCCTGGTCCCAGCCCTACCTGCTCCTGTTGCATGGGATCAGATGAGAGCAGTTAACTACTTTCTGTGTCTTGTCCACCACCAAGCCACTGTGTGGGCCCATGGAAGATTTAACCCCATCTCATATTACTTCATTACTCAAGTTTTGTTTTCCTCAACTCTCAAATGGGGGAAAACAGAAATCTTGCATTTTTTTTTTTTTTTTAGAGCCATATTGCTCATCATTCCTTTCACCTATAGGCATTATAAATTCTTTTCTGGAGAAGGCAAGGGCCTGACACCTGCAAGGCCTCCTCACAGAGCCATCTGGGATGCAGCACTTTCCTGCTTCCTCAGGCCAGACCAGGCCCAGAGGCTGAGGGTGGCCTTGTGTCAGCCGGGCTGTTCCTTGGGGCCCCTCGGCACCCACAGCCCCTGTCCCTGACACTTGTGGCTGCCTCTCACCAACTCTCACTCTTAGCTTTACTTGAGCCTAGTACCCCCACTTTTTGCTGACCCTGGTGCTCCCAGTTCCCAGCCCTCACTGCTAGCCCCACCTATTTCTGGCACCAGCAGCCCCAGAGGCCAGGGAAAAGGGTCCAGATGAAGTTGCAGATGGGGGTCAACTCAAGGAGTCTCCTCTCCCCTGAACAAGCTGCAGCTCCCTGGGCAACTGTGCTTATGCCAAAGAGGGGAGGGCCTGGAGACCATCCCTCCACCTCTTACCCTAGATTCAATTCTGACATGGGATGACCTTGGATTATATAAAGTATTATTTTTCAAAATGTTGGCAATGAATTTATGCATGGGCCCAACAAAACCCTTTTGGGTTTATACTACTAGTAGGAGAGTGTCTAAAGCCGACCCTTTTAGTGCCTGAGGGACAGGGCTCGTGTTCCTTGGGCCCTGAGTGCCTCTGCCCCAAAAGGCGCCCACCTCACACCCCGAGGCCAGGCTGGGTTAGGCCACAGCTGCCCTACCGGCTTAGGGCAGTGGATGTAGCGTGCCAGGCTAATGATGAGGTCATGTGTGATGGGATCCACCAGGTTCCGGAAGCTGGCGTAGCGGTACAGGACATCGTCCAGGGAGGTCGACTCCATGCCCAGGTCCTGTAAGAGCAGAGGAAGCCAGAGGTAAGGGGTGGGCATCCAGATCAAGCGCCTCTCAACTCCCGTGTCCCCCAGAATAGCAGGTGCAGCTCTCTGGGGCAGCTCAGCAGCCTCAGATCCCTTGCAAGGAAATGGCTACCAGACATGCCTCAGGGGACCAGGAAAAGCCCCTGCTTCTTTACCTCCAGGCTGAGGGAGAGGTAGGACCCCCTCCAAAATCCCTGGCTTATGAGCCTCTCCCAAGATAGCCCCCCACGCTTCACTTTTGGGTTTCCCCAATCACGAAGCCAAGCTTGGTTGATCTTTGTCCTCGTGGCTGCACCTCCATGGGGGTAGAGTGTGGAAAACTCCTTGCCCTGTGATGAGACTGATCGTTGGTCTTTGCTTCTGCTTCCACGTGTAGACAACCCAACTTCAGTGTCCTTTGCCCAGGAGGCTTTTTTAGAATGTATTTTAGTACAGTGTCTACAGGATCTCACTACACAGATTGGACTCATGGTGATCCTCCTGTGTTCAGCCTCCCAAGCACTGGGATTACAAGTGCACCACCAGGGCTGGTCTCCACTGCTGTCTCAACGCCCCCCAGGGGCGGGGCCGGCACCGCACACTGACTCCTAGTGCCTACGCCTGCCTAGCCAGGCACTTCAGTTCCCTGAGCCATCTGGCTGCCCCTGCCCTAGAGGTTTTTGAGCTGTGGAATTCTAAGGAGAATCTGTCAGGTACCTGGGAGGAAACTCCACCAGGGCCCCATGAGAGTGTACTGTGGGGTCCTTGTAGTGGAAGGGGAGGAGGATGGATGCGAGCAACACCAAGCGGGGCGGTGGCAAGAGTGGCAGGAACAGAGGTTCCCCTGGGCAGAGGAGGGATGCAGTCTAGGGGTGATGAGATTCAGGACATGGCACCCAAAACATGGCACCGTGGCGTCTGAGGAACAAGCAGAAGCCAAAGGCCTGTTTTCTCTCAGCTGGTCACAGCCTGGTTACGGCGGGAAAGGAACAGTGTTATCCTTGAAAATAGACCCATGCAGAGTCTGAGTGAAAGGTCTTGCTCAGTTTATGGTATTGTCTTGTGACCAAATTTGCCCATGAAAATACACACATTTATTTTTCTTCTGTGTGAGTGTGTAAATGTGTGGTAGTGTGAATCAAACTCAGGGCCTGCTCATTGAACTTTATTCCTAGCCCTTGACCATTTTTTTTTTTTTTTTTACTCCCAGACTGCTGATACTACAGGCCCAGCTTTAATTTTGAGTCAGGGTCTTGCCAAATTGCCCAGACTGCCTGCCTTGAACTTGAGTTTCTGCCTCAGCCTCCTGACTAGCAGTAATTAAAGGCATATGTCACTGTACCTGAAGGATTTCTGTGCATTTAGTCTTTCTTTCTTTCTTTCTTTCTTTCTTTCTTTCTTTCTTTCTTTCTTTCTTTCTTTCTTTCTTTCTTTCATGTATTTGGTACAGGGTCTCACTATACAGCTCAGACTCATAGTGGTCCTCGTTTTCAGCCTCCTCAGCACTGGGATTACAGATGTGTACAACCATGCCTGGTCTCGGTGACCAGCTCAGCACACTTGGGGGTGGGGATGGTGCAGCATGTGATGCCAGGGATCAAATCCTGGTCCCTGCACTTGCCTAAGCAGGTGCTTAGTCTGCTGAGCTATTTCTCCAGCCCCTTTCTTTTCTTTTTATATGCCAAGCCCTAGGATAAAACTCAGGGTCTCCTGTGTGCACTGTTCCCCATCCCTTCATTCAAGCTTCAAGAAAGGTCCAGTATGGAAGCTTTATTTGCAGCAATGAACCTCAGAGGCAATGGCAGTGCCCCCTCCAGGTTCTCGGGCTGCTGAAATAGTGTGGGGAGACCAGGAGTCTGGGACACAAGGTGAGGTGTGGCTGAGTGGAGGGGGCTTCTGAAACGCTGGCTGCTAAGCCTGCAGCAGGGCCCTTTGCAGAAGCAAGGACAGCACATGCCTTGGCCTTCTGTCCACCCTGGCCTGTTGAGCGGGGCCGACTCTGAGTTTTCTCATCTGTAACAGGAAACAATGACCTAGCATCACAAGTTAGTAAAACAAAGCCAAATAACACGGGCAAAGCCTTTGGCAGGAATGACAGCGCCCATGAGAACAGCTGCCCTGCCCTCTCCTCTTCTGCTTCTCCCCTCTACTCCCTCTGTAGCTACTCTTGATCTCTTTCTGTACCACATCCCCACCTGATATGTCAAAAGCCATGAGCTGTCCAGAAAAACATGGGAATCTGGGCAGGATAGGGTCCTTGGCACACAAAGTCCGTGCTGCCTTCAAGTCTGGGCTGTGTGGACGCAGACATTCCCAGGACACACGCTATACTACCCAGCAATGTGCACAGACACGGCTCTGCCTCGTGGGTGGAGGAAGCTGGGGCTGGAGACACAAGAAAGCCGCCAAGCAGAGGGCTCAGGTTGCAGGGTCTCAGCAGGCTATGTGGTCAAAGGGCTGTGGCCCAGCACGCAGCTTCTCACAGCCTACAGCTCTGGGCTCTCCTTTCTGGAGGAGAAGAAGTGGGGGAGGTGGAGATTCCCACGGCCAGCGGTCAAAGACGTAGGGTCATTTTTCTTTCCCAGTCTGTAGAAGCTGGGCTGCTCCTCTGTGGCTGTCAAGTCAAAGCCAGCCTCCATCCCTCCTCTGCTTTGCCCCTGTGCACCCCTTCCTGTGTGTGTACCCCGGACACCTAGTGGTCGCAGGTCTTGGCTGATCCCTAACTCCCTGTCTGTGGCAAGAGATCTCTTCTTGGGAACTGTTGCCCCATCTGTGAAATGAGCAGGCAAATTGCAAAAGGACTTACCAAACAGTTTCAAGCTCTTGGGGCAGAAGGCGGGCAGTGGGGTGGACAGGGTAGGTCAGAGGGGCCAGCAAGACTGTGGACAGAGCAGCTCTCGGCTCCAACTAAGCAAAAGCTATCAGACAAACAAAGGTAGCTCTGCTGCCAAAGAGAATTTGGAAAGCTCAGCACTACAGAGATGGTGGCTTGGGATTCCTGTGTTCCTACGAGCCCCACCCATCTTTCCAGACTGCTACATTTCAGAATTAGCCCAGGCCACTCCATCCTAGAAGTTCTAAGAAAACCCCATGGGCTAACTCAGCAGACACATCTCTTCCAGAGTTCCTTCCTCCGTCCTGTCACCCTGGGTGCCCTGGTGGCCAGTGCTAGCCTCAGGCAGTGGGAAGGAAAGAAGGAGTGGGAATGAAGAGGAAGGCATGCTTGGGGGAAGTGCGTGAGGGCCACCACCCTCCCTGTGAATTCCAGTTGGGGTGGGCAGGACGGCAGCAGGTGACAGGACAGCGACAGGGCCCGGCAAAGGCTGCTCCATACTTTATTGCTTTATTTCTATCCAGCCCAAGTCCACAGTGTTCGTACTGCTTTAGGGCTGTTGTCCTCTTGTGCCCTTTCCCCTAAGCCAGTTTACTGGTGATGCCTGTCACTGTCCCCCCACCAGGGCTACCTCGGGCTGGGTGGGAGGCAGAGGGGCAGCCAGATCCTCAGGGGGGTCTCAGGAGCTGCGGCCCCAGAGGCAGGCTCCTCTCTCACTCTGCACCCACAGCTGCCCCAGCACTGCCGCCCCAGGGGCCTCTTGAGTTCTGCTGGGCTTTGGCTTGGTGCCTGCTGTGTGCACGAGGGAGGTGGAATGATCCAGTCCATATGTGGCCCCTACAGGTGCCAGCCTTGGAGAGGCTGCTTTGCCTTGCAAAGAAAGCCTGGGGCACTGAGGACAGGCCCATCTTTCTCCTTGTGGGACTAAAGGGCACCATCTCTAGGAACGGTGTGCACGGACAGCTGCTTATCATAAGTCTGGGAGCTTATTATTAATCAGGAAGTGTGATGAGTCACTCCTGGAGGGTGTGGCCAGACAGCAGTCACCAGCTGCTCCCTGACACACCTTGTCTTGAGGAAGTGGGACTTCCACGGGATCTAAGCCTGAGACTTGTTGGCTGACAGAGGTAATGGAATAGAGGTTTCAAAAAAATTAGAGGGTTGGGGTCTAGCTTGATGTACAGCAGCTTCCTGGTTCCATTCCTAGCACAGAAACAAAACAAAACAAAACAAAACAAACAAGGAGCAGAGAGTCATACAGGAAGTCAGAACACTCGGTCCCAAACTGTGGTCTAAAGACCTCTGGGAAGCTGCGTGTGGTAGCACAGCCCTGTAATCCCAAATACTCTGGGAGGCTGAGGCAGGTTGATTGCAAGTTCAAACCTAGCTGGGCCAATTTAGTGACTTAGCAAGATCCTGTTTAAAAAAAAAAAAAAAAATACTAGGTTCAATCCCTAGTACCACCAGAAAATGAACACACCAACCAACCTCAGAGAGACTTCGGTGGGGGGGGCTCTGCAAGGGGCTCTGCCCCAAGCGTATAATCCACACAACACTGGGTTTTCCACACAGAGATCAAACAGAACAGTCTGTCGCAAGAGGATGAATGCGGGAGCAGCAGGTATGAGAAACCAGCTGTCTTCTTAGTAGTGGACTTTAGAGATCTGGGCAGGGGATATAGCTCAGGGATACTGCCTGGCAAGCAGTAAGGTCCTGAGTTTGATTTCTGGATAAAAAAAAAAAAAAAAAAAAAAAAAACCCAAAACCAAAACACCCCCCCAAAAGAACCTCAACATTAGAGATTCACAAAAGCAAAGCTGGGTATGATGGTGCATTGCTATAATCTCAGCATTTTGGATGGCTGAGGCAGAAGGATTGCAAATTTGAGCCCACTCTAGGCAGCATAGTGATATTTGTCTCCTTCTCCCTTGAAAGAGGAAGAGAGGGCCCTCTATATTTATCTTCTTTCTGAAAAGTTCGTTATTTTTGTAAAAATTTTCTTTTCCTATATGTATTTCTTTTATTTTCAATTAAGAAAACAGCTTTATTTCTTTTCATACAATGGAGTACTACTCAGCTAGAAAGAAGGATAAACTGGAAACCTTTTTTTTTTTTTTTTGTGGCCCATTGAACCCCTCTGGCGCGGGGCTGACCCAGTACGTGGTGCCGGGAATCAAACCATGGTCCCTATGTGCTTGCCTAAGCTTGCCTAAGCAGGAGCTTTAGACCGCTGAGCTATCTCGCCATCCCCTGGAAACTTCTGTAGGTAAATGAATGCAACTTGAGACCATTCTCACAAGTGAAATAAACCAGACTCACAGGTGCAAACATCGTATTATCTCCCTAGTCTGAGAAGCTGAAAGAGTAAGTAATATCTAAAATGTACAACAAATATTATAAAATGGGAAGAAACTGATCAAAAAGAAAGAGAAACTAGGATGAGAAAAAGGAGAAAGGAAGGGAAAAGCTCTCTCTCTCTCTCTCTCTCTCTCTCTCTCTATATATATATATATATATTACACACACACACACACACACACACACACACACACACACTGCTAATCTCTCTTAGTTCACTGAAAAGGAAGGTACGTGATAACATAGTTTGGAGGGTGAAATGCCATTATCTTGTATTCTGAGTAACTAGCTTAAAGACAACAATATGCAATGTATTAACCCTTGGTAAGGGCTGCACAAACAGCTCAGAGGATCCCTGGGCCTGCTGTGCCCGCCCCGCCCCCAGGGCACGCTGAGACTGCAATTAAGACTGGGCGCGGTGGCCCATGCCTGTAATCCCAGCTCTTGGGAGGCTGCAAACAGGCAGATCATTATGAGTCCAATGTAGTAGTGAGACCCTGAACACCCTGTAGACCCTTCCCTAAAAATACAAAAGGATAACCACCTATTATCTTGTTTTTGAATTTTGTTTGAATTTTATTTTTGTTTTTAAAAGAAAAAGAAAAAAAAAAGCAATGCAGCAAACTGCTTTATTAAGGAAGGATTCACACACCGCACAAATCCCCCATTCAAAGCGGACAGCCCTCCCCGCCCTGCACTGAGACCGTGACTGAGCCTGGGCGCACGTCTGTGATCCCAGCGCTTGGGAGGCTGAAAACAGGAGGATCCCTACGAGTCTGATCTATGTAGTGAGACTCTGTAGACTTTACTAAATACATTAAAAAAAAAAAAAAAAAAAGTGGAGGGCCCCGCTCGGCAGTGACGGGGGCGCATGCTCAGTGCACACAGGTCAAACCGAAAGCGCACGGCCGAGTGCTTGGCGTGTGTTCACAGGTCTGCACAACCACCACCACGGTCAAACCTAGAACATCCTCATCATCTGAGAAACTAATTCCGTAACGATTAACTCACTCCCAATCTTTTCTTTTTTTTTCTCAATCTGTTTTGAGACTGAGTCTTACTATGCAGTTCAGGCTGGCCTCGAACTCACTAGGTAGCCCAGGTTGGCCTTGCACTTACCAAGATCCTCCTGCTTCAGCTTCTTGAGTGTGATTACAGGAGTGTGCCACTGTGTTAGGCTTTCTCACTCACTAATTTAAATAAGTAAACGAATCCTTAAAATCCTCTGGTCTTAATTCCCAATAGTGGAATTAGCATTAGATGATCCATACAAAGAAAAGTCCTTAATAATTTTGAAGATATGAAGGGATCCTGATTATCAACCTGCACCCCTGTGGGGGGGGAAGTTTTTCTAAGCACTTTTAGAATAATGTGTTATTTTGGGAAAAAGGGTTGAGCAGAGGGTGGGATGGCCAGCTTAGCTTCTTAGATCTTCCCTCTGGATCTTGGAAAAACTCCTAGGGAGACCTAGCAAGCTTCATCTGTACTGTCTCTCATTACCCCCAGGTCCAAGGAGGCACAACTTATGTGGTGGTGTGAAAGGGACCCAGGAGCTGGTATCTGGGAGAAGAGGAAACCCCAACCCAAGAGACTGGGCCCTGGACTCTACATCTGGCAAAGAGCAGTACCCTGGGAACAAGAATCCAGGAAGTGGACTTTCTCAGTAGGTTTTCTGCTGCTGCAATAGAATACCTGAAACTGGATCATTTATAAAGAAAAGATGCATCCATCTAACCAGTTCAGGACAATGGGAAGGGGAAGACTGGGCAGTCCCATCCGGCCAGGCCTCACCCCTGGTAGGACACACGAGGGCAGCCAGCTCCGGCGTGCGGAAGAAGAGGACAAAGGATGCCCTGGGAAGAACTAATCTAGTCCCATGAGAACTAATTGAGACTCTCAAGAAAAACATTAATCCTTTATAAGGGGCCCACTTCTGACATACTGGCAACAAACTTCCCCGAAATTTTTTGTTTTTGTTACTTGGAATTGAATTGAGGACTTTGCTGGTTATTTATTTATTTATTTATTTATTATTTATTTATTTTCGGTGGCCAGTTCAGCCCACCCTGCAGGTGGGGCTGGTGTGGCATGTGGTGCCGGGGGTCAAACCGTGGCCCCTGCACTTGCCTAAGCAAGTGCTTTAGGCTGCTGAGGTATCTCATCAGCCTTATTTATTTATTTGGTACTGGATGTTGCTATGGAATTCAGGTTGGCCTTGAACTCACTGTATAGCACAGGCAGCAAGCCTTCTGCCTGACCTTCAGAGTTCTAGGGTTACAGGTGTGTGCTAGTACACTTGGCTGCCACATGAGTTTGGGTGGGGACAAATGTCCATAGCAATGATCCAGATGAGAGCTAGGGCAGAGGTCACCATGAAATTGCAATATTTGCCTGTGGGCTAGCTCCCTTCTTTTCTTAGTCTTTGTTGGTAACATGCGATTTTTAGACCCAGATTGCTATTATTATTAAAAATACGAAAATGACCTTCTGAATGACAAAACTTAGCATTTTGCACATGCGCATGCATCACTGGCCCTGATCTTGCATATCTATCGTTGCCCTTGTTCTTCAACACCTGCTGACCATTACACTCGCACCTCTACTGTGTTCCTGCACTGCTGAGCATATCAACCATGAGTCCCTGCTTTCCCCCAGAAGAGACACATGGGTGGCTTATTTTCTGAGCTCTAGACTACAGGAACAGTCCTCTATGTTGAAGTCACACCTGAAGACAACCTGCTTGATATAAGCTCTCTCCAAAATAGCACATATGTTACTTAGCTGCCCTCCAGTATGTGGTACTGCAGATGGCTTTGAGGCTGCTGGGTTGTTCCTTTAGCTGCCTTTTCAAGCCGAGGCTCCTGCAGGGCTGTTTTTGCCACTAAGCCCTGACTGTGTCTCCTGGAAGGTGCCAGCACACATTGTTGGCTTTCTAGAGCATCCGTTCAACACACAACACAGCCTAAGATGCAGTGATACCTTTATAGCAGTCTCTGGAGGTCATCAAATAGACACTCCATGCTTGATGTCTCCAAATTCCTAAAGGCCTTCCTTATCTCTCTCCAACAGCCCCAAGTGTGCCTCAGTTTCTTACTGCCACCCCACAAACCCTCTTAGCACTTGATTATTCTCTTCCTGATACAAACAACTTCTCAGTTGTTCCACTTCTCAGACCTAAAAAGCACCTTCCTTCCCAACAGGTAGAGAAATTGTAAACTTTGGCCACTGCTGGCAGGAACGTGAAATGCTATAGCCATCATGGAAAACAGCAGGCAGTTTCTCAAAATACTGAACACACTATTACTACAAGCTCTGGTAATTTCACTCCTGGGTATACAACTCAAAAGGACTAAAAGCAGAGTGTTACAGTTTAGATCTGAAATGCCCCTCTCAAACCTCATTTGTTCAGAGGTGGCACTCTCCGAAGGAGACTGGATGAGGGCATCTTCTTCACTTGTGGATTCAGCCACTAATGTTCATAGCAGATGTGTTGTTAGGAGGTGGGGCTAGTGGGAGGGGCCCGGCCACTGGGGAAGATCCACGGAAGGGTATCCTCTCTCTGCTCCCCTGCCTCCCTCCCTCCCTGCCATCCTCCTTCCCTACTGGCCTCCCTCCCTCCTTTCCTCCCTGCCTTCCTCTCTCCCTTCCTCCCTCCTTTCTTCCCTCCCTCCCCGCCCCTCCCCCTTGCTTGCTCTCTCAGCTCCAGGTTGCCTTGGGGTGAGCAGTTTCCTTCTGCCATAAACCTCCCTAATGTCTCTGCCTCAGAGCCTGCCAATCATGGGTTGAAACCTCGGAAGCTGAGAGTCAAGCCTCTCCTCCTTAAAGCTGTGGTGCTATCTTGTCCCAGTGACAAGAAAACAGCTGAACAAATACAGGGACTCACAGAGCTATCTTACACTCCAGTTGATGGCAGCATACTCACAACAGCCAAGGACAAGCAACCTGAGTGTCTACAGCAGATGACTGGATGAAGAAAATGTGGTATAAACATACAATACAGTGGTATTTAGCCTTACAAAGGAGAAATCCTGATACACACCCCAACATGGATGAAGCCCGAGAACAGTACACTGAGCCAAGCAAGCCAGTCAGAGGACAAATATTTTATGATTCTACTTAGATAAGGTCCTCAGGGTAGTCATAAAGGCAGAGTGCAGGGGTGGTCTCTAAGTGCTAGGGAAGAAAAGGGGGAGGTGGTGGTCTTTTCAGCTACTGAATTTTAGCTTTGTAAGATTAAAAATGTTCCAGAGATGGGTTGTATAATGTGATGCACTTAATGCTACTGAACTGTATGAACATTATCAATATGGTGAAAATTATATTGTGTATTCTTTACCAAAAATAGGAAGGCAAGAAAGAAGGGAAGAAGGGAGGGAAGGAGGGAGGGAGGAAGGCAGACAGACAGGCAAACACAGAACCTTCTTGAGACAAGAGTGCACAAAGAAAAATACATATGCTCCTGGTTATCTTTTCCCTTGCTCATCATGCATGGTTCTTAAAAAATTTCCCCCTTAAGAACAGCATCTCACTGTGTTGCCTTGGGTAGCTTAAGCTCTGGGCTCAAGCAATCCTCTTGCTTTGGTTTCTTGATTATAGGGGAATATAAGTGTGCATCCCGTCAGCAGGCTGGGTCTTAAACGGTTTTGTTTCCTATGCCCAGTGGCAATCTGTTTCCTCTGGATTTATCTTCAGTGTTGGGGTCTTCTGTTAGCCTGTGTCTTTTGGCTTGTTCAGTGTGATTTGCCAGTGTCTCTTTTCATGTTCTTCCAATAATGCATTCTTGTTGGGAGGGGTCTCAAGTTCACCTTTCACACCATGCATTTCTCATTCCATGGCATAGCTTCTTCCAACAATAGGACTGCAGGTCAGGTAGCTTTACTTTCCCTTGCAATTCTTATTTTGCTTATTAATTTCCCCTTACATCTCATTCTGTTGGTTTTCTTCCCCATATCAGCTTGGCCTGTTTCTGTGGTTCTTTGTTCTTTTCTTTTTTTTTTTTTTGTGGAATCGGGGATTGAACGCAGACCCTTGCGCTTGCCAGGGAAGCGCTTATTCCCTGAGCCATCTCCCCGGCCCCTCTCTGTTCTTTTCCTACCAAGTTTATTTCTTCAGCATCTTGCTGTAGATCACTTTGAGGTCAGGGTTCAGGTTCCACAGCATTTATAGCACATTCAGGTTTTGTAGTTCATTCGCAAAAGATGGTGCATCAAGGGAGATCCACACCCATCAGCATGTTCTTGTCATCAGTGTCCCCCTGGGTACGAGCTGACTTCAGCTCTAGGCTCTAGCTTCCTGTGGAACCCAGTCCTCGGCTACGTCTTGGGCATTAGCTATTGTGATTCTGACCTCGAGAAGGGGCATCTTCTCTCGCGCCCATGACTGGAATCCCTTACATGTGCAACAGGGAAATCTACAATAGTGCTCCCAGGATATTTCTGGCTTTTAGCAGAGCCCAGCAGTCATGGAGTTCATGGGACATCTGTGGACAATGGTCACATTTCTCAGGTCACTCTTTCCCCACTTCCTGTAGGGTGGTTTCTGAAAGCTACTCTTTGAATAGATGAGACAGAGGTTGGGAGAGGGTGCAGGGAGGGGAGGGTGGTTCACACTCTGTGTCAAAACCATCATTTGTGTAGTACCTTCCAATTGCCTGACATTCTTCGTTTGCAGTGCAGGGCTCCTGCACGAACTGTGCAAGTGCTTTACCGCTGGGCCACATCCTAGCACAACCGTGACTCTCTACGGGGAAGTCCTGAGACTGACAGAGAATTTGGCTTCCTACTTCTTGCATGTCTTTGATTCTACAGGGGAATCCTGGACTGGTTCTTTCTTGAATCTGTTCCCTCTCTGACAGAGAGCAGTTCCTATCAGGCTGTCCACCTGTCTCTGTTTTCAGTGTTCTCAGAGCATTCATCTTTTTAGGAGGGGTCTCTTGGAATATGTGAAAAGATGCTGGGAGAACCACAGAGCAGGTTGCCAGCACAATCTATTTTAAACCTCAAGTCCCCATTTTCCTTTGAAACAAGAGCCTTGAAGCCCGTTCCCCATGGGCAATGAGCAGGCATTAGTCTCTCTCCTCCAGGCATGACTCCACAGTTTCTGCATCGACACACCCGGGGGAGGGAGGCAGCGAGCTCTGAATACTAACCGGGAAAGGTAGACAGCTGCAATGTTGAAGCCACCATAGCTGAGTGTGTACAGCTCCTTAATGAGGATGTAATCAAACAGAGCCCACCAGAAGAAAATTAATTAGAGTCCAGAGGGCAAGCAGGAAATGGAACAGGGCTGGCTCAAGCACATCCTAGGCAGCTTCTCCTAGAGCAGAGGTCAAACCTGGGGAATACTGGTGGCAGCTGGGTGCCTGAACTCCCACCTCCTTCCTTGTGACATTCTGGCTTGCCTTCCAGAGGAATCCCAGGGGAAGGAAGGGAAATGTCAGGTGCTGTTAAGGAAACACAGCCTGAGGAAGCCACTAGGGAGGGAAGCCAGGGCATCTCAGAATTAAAAGAGGCCGGAGCAGATGAGGCTTGCTTCTCTAGGAAGACAGTGGTGCTTTAGGAACAAGGCCAGAGTCCTAAAAGTGTCACTAGAAGAGGAGGGTATGGTAGCTGTAGATGTACAAATGCAACAAACCATTGTGGGGTTCAGTAGGTTAGACGTGGTCCGCAAAAGATGTGCCTATGTCCTCATTCCCAGAACCCCTGAAGGTGACATCTTGTGGGAAAAGGGTCTTTGCAGACTGTAACACATGAGGTAGTGGCAGGGGGTGGGGGTGAGACCACCAGGCTTGTACAAAGGCAACATGGTGGGGAATTTATTGTGTCTGAGTGCAGGCAGACAGAAAATGAAAAGGAATCAGGTTCCACTGGAGCCTGATACAAAGATTGCTTTAAAAATATCTGCATGAGCATATCTAAGTGGCCCTCAACAAATACGGTGTCTTGGTCAGAGACAGAGAAGGAAGCAGTGTGAGGAACAGCCAGAGCTGAGGCTGGCAAAGCTCAAAGGGAGAAGGAACAAAATCTCCTTAACACCTCTAGAGGGGGCTCAGCCCTGCTGGCATCCTACACTTCTGGCCTTCAGAACCTTGAGGGAATAAATTCTATTGTTCTAAGTGGTGGTGATTTGCTACAGTAGCCACAGGGAATGAATATACCAGGTTGAGACTGAGTAGGAGTTTTTTCCAGGGTACAGAAGCAGTGAAAAGGAGACAAGGCCCCAGCAAGGTGTCTGAGACCCTCATTTCCTCCACTGCTCCTGACCCCAATGGAAAGCATAGGTGGGCAACCAGGGACCACATGGTCAGACACCTTTTCTACATCACCACCAGTGCTGGGCTTCGGTAGGCACCTGTGTCCCCCACACAATCCCCTTGACTGTCTGCTTCCACTAGAGAGCTGGGCTGACCAGAAGTGTTTCCTGTAGGACTGCCTGCCCCAAGATGGTTCTCAGCTCAGTATAAAATATTTAAAAATAAGTGAGGAAGTCCTGATACATGCTGTAAAGTGGATGAACCTGGAGATATTATGCTAACTGAAATAAACCAGTTGCAGAAGGACAGCTACTGGATGATTCCTTCTATGTGAGGTACCTTGAGAGGCACATTGCATAGAGGCAGAAAGTGGAATGTTGGTTGCTAGAGGGTGGGGTAGGACTGGGGAATAGAAACTTATTGCTTAATGGGTACGGCGTTTCAACTTGGGAATATGAAAAAGCTCTGGAGGTGGACAGTGGAGGTGGTGACATAATAGTGTCAAGCTATGTAAGACCACTGGAACATACACGTAAAAGTGATTAAGACAACAGATTGATGTGGAGTGCTATGATTTGAGTAAGACTTCCAAAGGCTCGTGTGCTAAAGACTCGGTCCCCAGCCCATGGTGTTACTGAAGGGTTCAAGGCGGGGTCTAGTGGGAGGTCTTTTGGTCACTAGTGTGTACTCTTACTCAGCCTGTCTCCTCTTCTACTTTCTGTTTATTAGATAAGTACTTCTGCTCCCATCATGATGGGCCACCATAGGCCAACTGACTATGGACTGAAACCTCCAAGACTGTGAGCCAAAATAAACCTTTTCTCCTTAGCAATTGATTATCCCAGGTTGTTACAGTACTAGAAAGCAGACTAACATACTATTTGTATTTTACCATAATAAAAAGGTGAGCTCACATGTTTGGAAGTAGTGTAAGCAGGGTAGGCCAGTGTGGCTCCTATGAGTCCATTCTTAGCCTGGCTTAGGACACAGGATCCTAGCCCTCAAGAGGAAGTGTGAAAGGACTGCGGGAGGCGGGGCTCAGAGACGAACAGAAGAGAGCTGAAGGAATCAGACAATAAACAAAATCAAATCTAGCACAAAGCCTGTTGATGGGGGAGGTGGAGAGAGGTGTTAGGGGTGAAAGATGAAAAGAGGAAACAGGTCAGGATTCTAAAAGCTGTGGGCTCAACCCCTCCACCCCCCAAGAACAAGGGACTTGTTTGTTCTGGAGTCTGGAACTCTTCCCTCAGGGTCAAGGTGTCCTCACCTCAGAATTAAGTGGATGGAAGCAGAAGGGCACAAGCCCAGACAAGCACAGGGACGCTTAAATCTGGTATTTCACATATCTGTAAAGTTTATGAGCAGCATCTCAGTATCCAACAGATTGGTCTCCAATTTTCATCTAAAATAGGTAATTGAGAAATTGACATTATGCGTTTTTTTCAGTACTTGGGCTAGAACTCAGGACCTCGCGCTTGCCAGGCAGGTGCTTATGCTAGTGAGCCATCTCCCTGGCCCTCCAGGCTTACGGTTTTAAGCATAACACTGAAGGGCCATTTGGTCAAATTAGTACCAGTTTTGAAATATATAAGAGAACTTCATAATCACAATATCTATAAGCTAAATTTATTAAATTTTAGCAACTATTTAGAAACCTGGGAGTGGCCTGCTTTTTAGCATGAGTGGTTATAATTTTAAGAAAACTGGATATGTTGAATCTGGAAAATTACTTCAAGATCTTTAAGGAGGGCCAGGGTGTAGCTCAGAGGTAGAATGCTTGCCTAGCATGTGCAAGGCTGGTTCAAACCCTAGCACAGGAAAAAATAAAATAAAAAAGCTCTTTAAGGAAATCTAATTATCTAAATTAAACAATCCCTACCAGATTTATTAATAGTGAAATTGATAAGTTAAATGGTTAAGTGAAATAAATCTGATACACATATTTAAATATGGTTTTTCTTGTGAGAGAAACCAAAAGGATAAAAAAGGACCAAAACGGATGATGTATATTGGGAAGAAAATGATCAAGTGGGAAGAGGAACAAGAGAGGGAGAAGAGGCAAGGGAAGGGAGGGAATAGGGTTAAAAATTTTAAAAGAATGGAAACAAAACAATAGAAATAAAGTTTTGGGCTGGCAAGATAGCTCAGCGGTCTAAAGCGCCTCTCAGGGACCGCGGTTCGATCCCCAGCACCACATGCCATGCCAGCCCCTCCCCCCAGGGCGGGCTGAGCTGATCCGCCCCCCGCAAAAAAAGAATCCGTGATGTGTAGCGAGACACTGTCATAAATAAATGAATTTAAAAAAAAAGAAACAAAGTTTTATAAAGGGATGGAGGGGCTGGCCAGATAGCTCAGTAGATTAAAGCGCCTGCTTAGGCAGACACATGGACCAGGGTTTGATTCCTGGTGTGTCGAGCCAGTCCCACTGCAGGGGCGCACTGAGACAGCAGTTGAAACTGGGTGTGGCGGCACGTGCCTGTAACCCCAGTGCTTGGGAGGCTGAAAACAGGAGAGTCACTACCAGTTTGACTTGTGTAGTGAGACTCTGTAGACCCTGTACAAAATCCAAAAAAAAAAAAGGGATGGGGAAATTAAGGTATATTATATAGGTTTTTACAAGTTCCCTATGATGAATATGATCATTATGTATGTTCAAAGTGTACCAGTAAAATTAAAACAAAAAACTAAAACCAAGTACAGTTCTACGTAAGGATGTTTTAGTCAACAACCGACCACATGCGTGGTGGTGGTCCTGTAGGGTTAAGAAGGAGCTAGGAAATTCCAATTGCCTGGTGACATCACAGCCAATATAATATCTTATTACTGCATATTACTTTTTCTTTTCTTTGGGGGGACAGGGTTTCACATATAGTTCAGGCTGTCCTTGAACTCACTGTGTAGCCCACGCTGGCCCTCAACTCATGCTGAACTTCCTGCCTCAGCCTTCCGGGTACTGGCATTATAGGCACCTACCACCATGCCCTAAAGCCCCATAGTACTCATGCGCTGGGGAGCTAGCAGTGTAGACAGATGGGTCCAAGAAATGGAGTTATATAAAGTACATAACACTCTAGAGCCTATCTGTATTATAGTTTTTATAATAGCATGGTAAATTTCTTCTATTCACATATATGGCCAGCTCACTGTAAGGCAGGGTGCTGTCTGACGCCAGCTGCAGCACTGTGTTTATGTGCGTCTACAGTGCACAGAGGCAACGCTGAAAGATTGGTCTAGGACAGCGACTAGAGGCGAGTGTCCAAGTCGCAACCCCAAGCCACTTATTTATTGCCAGATGCCAACACTGCAATTAAACCTGAATACTGAGGTTTCAGTTTTGAAAATAAACTCATACATTGTCTTAAAAGAAAAACAATACACGTGGCTCAGGCTCACCGTCACTGGTGTATACTGTCCAGGTTTGTAGAAGTGAATTTTACCACGTTCACATGACAAAAATCCCCCCAGGATGTGTTTCTGGGAATGCAGAGTTGTAGGTGTTGTGTATGTGTGTGTGTGTCCCTGTGTACACACACATGCATGTGTATATATGTACATGTTAAGCACAAACTTGCCCCGCAGGACACCAGCAGCAGAGGCATGCAGATGGAGGCTTTGCCCTGCAGAGGTAGAAGTGGGGGCTTTGGGAAGATGTGCAGCTCTGCAGAACTGGCACTTCTGGAGAGGGAGGATGCTGAGGGCGGTGCCAGAGGCTAACTTTGCAGGCTTGAGAAACACCAAAGAGAAGCAAACTGGCAAACGTGATCAAAGCAACCACTGCATTGTCCTGTCCCTGGAGAAAAACCCAGCAAATACATATGCACCCTTTCTGATGTCCAAAGGGGACATTACTTAGCCATGGTCCCAGACTCAGAGCTCACCTCTTGAGGGCATCCTGTCTCAATGTCTGATGGCCCCTGTGGTTGGCATGCCTTTCTTTTTTAATTTTTTTTTTTTTTTTTTTTAGAACCAGGGATTGAACTCAGACCCTTGCGCTTGCCAGGGAAGCACTTATTCCACTGAGCCATCTCCCCAGCCCTGGAGATGCCTATTAATATCGAGCTGACTGATGCCAGCTGCTCTGTGGAGGTACAAGCCAAGAAACTGCCAACAGGCTACCTTGTCCCTTGTGGGACTTGACCAGATTAGCTGACTGAGGAAAGAATGGGGTTCTCTTCAAGGTTCCCAGCCTCTGAAGATCTTTACAGCCAGGCCTTCTTCCTTTTTCTTTTCTTTTTAAATATATTTAGTACAGGGTCTACAAGGTCTCACATAGTGATCCTCTTGTTTTCAGCCTCCCAAGTGTCAGCCAGACATTCTTGCTGGCTGGCTGTCCTTCTGCAAGGTCCACCCTCCCCAGAGATGTGCAGGAGATAGGCTTCATCATAATGTTATTTGTTTTTAACTTTTAAATCTTTAAAAATGACACCCTCTGCATGAAAACAGGCCTGCAGAAACAGATGCCTGGCTATTGCCAAGACTAATCGAATTAAAATCCAAGAGACAGCAGCAGTAACAAACAGATACAAAAAGGATGCTTTCTCTTTAGAAGAATCTATAAAACCACACGGAAGATTTGGTTTCATTCTTTCATGGCCACAGCTCCCCCAGTCGCAGCTCAGACTGGACATAGATGCATGGTTTGTGCCCTGGGTCAGTCCCTAGGTCACTGTGTAGACCCTCCCTCTCCCCTGGCTTCTCTACCTACAAATGAGAGTTGTGCAATAGCTCACATGTCCCAAGAGTGGCAGAAAGCAGGCAGAAGAAGAGATTTGTATCAAATGGGTCTGGAAAGCAAAGAATGCAGCAAATAATCATTTCTCTTGTTGGACATTTTAGCTCCTGTGCTTGTGTGTGTCTATATGTTGCATACATATGTGTGTGTATGTGAACAAGTGCATGTGTGTGTTCACACTTGCACCTGCGTGTACTAGGGATGGAACTGACAACCTTCTAAACACTAATGTACATGACTGCTCTGTGGCGTTACAAGAGTGATACCCCAGTACTCCTGGGCTGTGTGGAAGGGTGGTAGCATCTGCAGTATTTCCCAAACTTACTTTGCAAGCCCCGCCCTTGTTTTCCCAGAGGCTCTTGTGTGACTGGGATTCTGCAGAAAGTCTGGGGCCAGATGGTCCCTGAGGTCGCCAGGCTCCTGCATTCCCTGCATTCTCAGCAGTTTGTCATTCAGCGCCCTCCTAACCTCTGCTTGGGAAATAATTAAATCAGTTGTTTATATCTTCTGGCAAATGCATTTAAGTCCATTTGTCCCGATCCACGGTAAATTTTGTCCAATTTAAATGAAAGGTTTGGTCCATCATCTAAAATTATTAGATAATGGCAAAGAGGCACAGAAATGACTTACAGGCTCCTTCTGCCTCCCTTATAACCTGCTTTCCAAGGAGGGAGCACTTCACAGGGGAAAAGTGAGGGCAGGAGGGCTACCTCCCAGGGTAAGGGGGGATAGGAAGGGACAGAGGACCCCTGGGCTCCCAGTAGTTTCTAACTCTACCTCTTCAGGTCAGGTCAGGAGCCAATGGGAAAAGTGTACTAGCTGTTATGTCAGGAAAAGAGTGTGTGTGTGTGTGTGTGTGTGTGTGTGTGTGTGTGTGTGCATACGCGTGCACGCATTCGCGCGCGCAGGTGGGAGGAGAGAAATCAGCTTATTTTAAGGAGTTGGTTTGGTTTGTGTGATTGTGGGGGCTGGCAAGACAGATCCGCAGAATAGGCCAGCAGACTGGATACCCAGGGAAGAGTTGACGTCATAGTCTTACGTCTACAGTGTGCCTGGAGGCACAGTCCCTACTTCTATGGGACCTCTGCTCCTTCTCTTAGGACCTCTGACTGACTGGACAAGACCCACCTGTATTATGAGGATAATCTGCTTTCATAAACATTAAGTCTACTGATTTACATATTAAAAGGCACCTTCACAGCAGTACCTGGATGAGTATCTGACCACAAACTCAGCACCACAGTCTTGCCCAGTTGACACAGAATAAGCCATCGCAGTAAGCTAAGAGTCCTCACCCTTGTAAATCTCTAGGTCAAAGGAAAGGCCAAGGCCTAGGAGAAACCTCGAAGAATCTGGGCTTCGACTTTTTCCTGCTTTCCCTCTGGGTGAGCAGATCAGTCACACTGGATGAGGAATCCAGCTCAAATCCAGTTCTCTCCCAACTCTGGGCATGAAGGGAGGGAGAGAGGGAGACAGGAAGACGCAGTGAGCCTCCCAGGAGCTACCTAAAGCCCTGGGCCAGGGGGGCAGGACTAGGCGATTGCAAGGGGTGACTTAGAACACCGGCCAGGTGGGGACCTCCCGGTCAACACCTTGCTGCTCAGAAGCACCTAAGGCTCCCTGTTAGGTGAAGGGAATAGGGGCCTGCAGCAGCAGCAGCAGCAGCAGGGAGGAATCAGCAAGCCGTTAGGGCTACAAAGGAGCGGGCAGCTCATGTCTGCCGGAAAGGAAGGAGGTCCCTGCCTGGTTTCTGGGAGGCCACTGCGCCTGTCTTCAGCTCCGGTGGGCACAGGAAGGGAGGGTGTGGAGGGAAGAGGAGCTGAGGTGGGTGGGCTGAAAGGGCCACACCTGAGGGCTAGCAAGGGCTCACTGCTTTCCACCAGCACCCCTGGATCCTGCCACGGTTCTTCCTACAGTGCACATCTTCAAGAACGGAGCCTGGGCAGAACATGCCGGAAGTGTGCAGCTCACACTGGTTCTCAAGCTCCCAGAGGGCTGCCCTGGCTCCTTTGGATTTCCTGACAACCTCTTCCCTGTTTTCCCTAACAATTTCTTGGAGCTGTTGGAAGAGCAGTGGTAGCATGCATGAGGCCCTGTGCTCTATCCCTAGTGCTTAAAAACCAATTCAGAACAACTGCTGTAATTCCATGTGTATAAACACCCTTTTAAAGCCTGCTCGTGTCCTCTAATGTCCCCAAGAGTACTTATTCTGGGCCCTCGTCCCTAGACCAGCTTTTCTTCAAGATGCCCTACACCAAAACCATTTGTTTTTTTGTTTCTTTTCATTTTTGGGG
The DNA here is from genome assembly GCA_004027165.1 of Ctenomys sociabilis. NCBI lineage: Eukaryota > Metazoa > Chordata > Mammalia > Rodentia > Ctenomyidae > Ctenomys > Ctenomys sociabilis. The sequence continues at coordinate 44,183 of PVKA01001144.1, read as the reverse complement.
GTATGGGGATTGAATCTAGGGCCTTTACACTGAGCTGCATTCCAGCTCTTTTTTTCATTTTGAGACAGGGTTTTACTAAGTTGTTAAATTGTCCAGACTGGGCTCCAACTCGAGGTCCTCCTGCCTCCGTCTCCCAGGAGGCTAGACTGGCAGGTGTGGCATCAGTGGTTTGGCTTCACCAAAATCATTTCCAGTATTCTCACCTTGTTTGATTTTCAAGCAGTTAGGCATTTCCAGAAGGGTGGGAATTCTTGGAACAGGTAGCACGTCTGAGTTTCCAAAGCCAAAATCAACCACTCTGTGTTCCCAACAGTCTCTGGGCCCATGGCTGCCTGGGAACCCTGAGGGCTAGCACGCCGTCCAGTGCTGTTTCTACTCTGAAAATTTAAGACTGCAGCTCAGAATAATAAAAGATTCAAAGACCGGCATGTCCTAGAAAAGCTGAAAGGGCTAGAATTAGTCTAAAGAGTGTAGGTTACTGATGGGGTGGGGAGCATGCAACCTCATTACCTGGGAATCAGGTGCCCCCAGCTGGGCCTAACTCTGGATCCACTCAGGGTATCTGTGATTCTATCCGATGTTCTTTGAGAGGTGAGAGTGCTGAGCTGAATGCTTCTAAAAGATACCCAATTGCTTCAGCTTCCTAACTCAGGAGGAAGGGGGCAGTGATTAGCGGAGAGGCAGAAGTCAATTTCTGGCCAGCATTTCACTGCTGCCTGCCTTAGTGATCAGAGAAGGCTATGTTCAAGGAGATCCATGTGAGAAGGGGCAGGGCTCATGACCAAGCCTCAGCCGATAAAGACCTGAGCTTTTTGGTCTCAGCTGATAAAGACTCTGAACTTCTATACTTTCCCCCAGGTTCCCAGTACAGCTGTGCAGGGCACACACTACACAAGGGCACTGAGTAGGGTTGAGCTCAAGCGTTGACTCTGGCTGCGTCTGACCAGGAGCTTCTGCCTCTGACATACACACTGTATGAACTAGGAACTACCCCATATCTCACTGAAGGAAATCAAATAGTGGCATCCTTGTATGACCTGAACTCACTTATCAAATGGCCTCTACAGCCCGAAGTTCTTGGTTTTCTGGGGCTGTTAGGGGCTGAAGTATAGCTAGGCTCTAGTGTGGAGGCAGTGAGCTCATGAAACTCTGCTCCTTCCAATGTTAGTTCTTTCCCTGTTCTTTTTTTTTTTTTTGGTGGAACCAGGGATTGAACTCAGGCCTTTGTGCTTGCCAGGGAAGCGCTTATTCCACTGAGCCATCTCCCCGGCCTGTTAGTTCTTCATCTTAGCCACTACCATGCATCAACATCATATTTTAAAATATAAGCTGGAGGGCTGGTGACACAGCTCAGTGCAAAGGTCTTGGGTCCAACACCCAGTACTGAAGAAAAAGGTTGAAGGGCTGGTCAGATAGTTCAGTGGATTAAAGTGTCTGCTTAGGCAGATGCAGGGATGGGGTTTGATGCCCAGCATGCTGTGCCAGCCCACCCCAGGGCACACCGAGATGTCGATTGAGACTGGGCATGGTGGCGCATGCCTATAATCCCAGCACTTGGGAGGCTGAAAACAGGAAGATCACTATATGTCTGATCTGTGTAGTGAGACCCTACAGACCCTGTACTAAATACATTAAAAAAAAAGTTGAAATATCACTTAGAAAATGCACTCAGATCCAGGTGTGGTGGGATGTGCCTATAAGCCCAGCACCCGGGAGGCTGAGGCAGGAGGACTGCCTTGAATTTGAGGCCACCCTGGACTGCCTAATAAATTCAAAACTAGTCTAAACTACATAGCAAGACCCTGTCGCAACAACAGTAACAAAAGAAATGAAAATGTACTCAAGGTAGTGGTACATCCCATCTTCCCCACCTCCAAGGTCTGCCCCTTTTCCCCTCATTTTTCTGCCAGTTCCTGCAAGAAAAGAAATATCAAGGGTCCTCTGTGACTTAGAGCCTTTCTTCTGCCCAGTCCTTGAGGAGGGAATCCAAGCTCCCTGACTTAGGTCAAGGAGGCTGAGAAAATGAGTTACTGACATAGATCTAGGTTTCCAGCATGTCTCTGGCATCACTGGGCAGGAGAGCATCTTGGGAGCCTGGGTCCCAGCCACCTTCCTGGGAGAGGATGTCCTGTGGGCCCCCCAGGTAGCCTGTAGCTATGTACAGTGGCTCCACAGGGGCAGGCTCACTGAGCTGGCAGCTCCCCACAGGGCCCGGGTGTGCTCTGGGAGGGACCTCGCTGAAGGCAGTGGGAAGGACCAGTAATAGGGAGGGATGAGCCTAAAAATCAGGAGGGCCTCTGCAGGCTAGGTGAGGTACAGCCCCATCTCAGCACTGGGGCGGGGCTTGGCTCCCTGGAGCTCCTGGGCCCAGCACCTCTGTTCATGTATATGACCAATGGCGGGGGTATTGCATGGTAGTCAGCAGGTGCTGCGTGCCCTGTACCTGCATATACCCATGGCCACTCTGAAGCAGCAGCAGCAGATTTAAGAGGGGGGATCTCAGTTATCTACCCAGTTTAGCAAGCACTGGCCAGCTGTTCCTCTGACCCCTTCTGGATTGAGCACCTTGACCCATAGCCATGGGTCCTGACTACCAACAAATGCAGCCAAGAGCAAGGGAGCTCTTGGGGTGCTGGGCAATGCTCACCGTGGTCTCTTTGGTCCCTGCTATCCTTCCATAAAGGAAGGTCACAGTTGTTGATGACAGCCTTCTTGCTGGATTACTCACTACATCTTCAGCACCTAGCAGTGAACCGGGGGGCTGGGGATATAGCTCAGTGGTATAAGTGCTTGCCTGGCAAACCCACGGTCCTGAATTAAAACCCCACTATCAACAAAACAAAACAAAAAAACCAAAACAAAATAAAGTGTGATTCTGATACATGTGTTGGTTGAACTTAATTTACAAGATACTCCAGTAGGATTGGCTGTAGAAGTGAACCTAGAAGAAGAGGCATTCATACATTAACTCATACTATTTTTTTCCTTTTTTTGTTGTTGATACAGGGTCTCATTGTTAAGTAAAGAATCACAGTAACCTTCCTATCTCAGCCTCCTCAGTGCTGGATTATAGGTGTGTGCCACCACTCCTGATTTCTGGGCCAACATGGGATGCGGTACTGGGGATTGAACCCAGGTTCCTGTGCTTGCCAGGTAGGTGCTTAGACCACTGAGATATTTCCCTGGCCCTTCTTTTCCCTTTTTTGCTCATTTGTATTTTTCTCTCTCCTCCCAGCCCACCTCAGTGGTACTTGGGCATCAACCCAGAGGCTTCAGTGCTTTAGGCAAGTGTTCTCTCACTGAGTTATGTCATCATCCTTTTTCTATTGTTAGTTTGAGGCAGGGTTTCACTACGGCTGGCCTTGAATTTGTGATCCTCTTGTGTCAGTTTCCTAGCAGCTAGGATTATAGGTGCACACTACAATTCTTGGCTTATTTTGTCATTTTCCACACTGCTTATAGCTTGCCTTGATACTAGTTTTTAAAATCCAGTATTTGCTCTTTAAATAATATATCAACCTTAGAATATTATGAGAGAGCAAAATACACATGAGAAAATGCTTTATGGACTAGAGAGTGATTCACAGATGGGGCTTGTACTCTCCTGCCCACCACCTTCAGCCAACACCCAGACAACAGGAATGACCCGGTAGCTTCTCTTTGATCTTCCAGTTCTTGTAGGGCCTGGTCCCTGTTTTCCTGGTTGGGTGATGGGCTTGAGGGGGCGTACAGAGGGAAGCTGAAGCTGACCGAGCTATGGCAGACCACTGAGATATTTTATTTATTTATTTATTTATATTTTTTAGTAAGGGTCCTCAGGCTCTCACTATGTAGATTAGACTGGTAGTGATCTGCCTGTGTTCAGCCTCCCAAGTGCTGGGATTACAGGTGTGTGCCACCAAGCCCAGTCTCAATAGCCATCTCAACATGCCCTGGGGGCAGGGCCAGCACGGCATGGTGGGGATCGAACACCAGCTGCTCTGTCTGCCTAAGCTGAGATATTTTAAAAAGTATGGGGTCAGGGAGATGGCTCAGTAGAATAAACACTTGCCTGGTAAGCATAAGGGCCTGAGTTCAATCCCTGGTTCTGCCAAAAAAAAAAAAAAAAAAGGTCTGCTTCTTGTCCAGGGAAGAGAGAGAGAGACACACACACACAGTAGGGCCAATACTGAGAGAAAAAGAGATGCAGAGGAGAGGCAGAAAGTTACACGTGGCACTGAGGACAAAGCAGGGTGAGGGATTTCTCTGAAGCTAGGTATGGTGATTTAGTCTGTTTTTTGCTGCTGTAACAAAATACCTGAGAGGTTTTTTTTGATACTGTGTTTTGGTCTGCAATTCAGGCTGGCCTTAAACTTACTATGTAGCCCAGGCTGACCTCCAACTTGTGGCAATTCTCCTGCCTTAGTCTCACAGTGCTGGTGTTACAGGCATGTATCACCCTGCCTAGCAGGTATTCATGATGAATAGATTTTATTTAGTTTAAGCCTCTTGAAGTTGGGAAGTCTAGGAGCATATCGCTGGTGTCTGGTGAAGGCCTTGCTGTATCACACCATGGCTGAGGACATCACACCATGAGGAGATGGAGCAAACATGTGAAACCTTGTAAAACCATTGGTACAATGGTAGGAGCCCCACCTTGATGACGTTACCCAAGCCTAATGACCTCCCAAAGGCTGCACTTCCTTGTCTTGCAACAGCAAGCAGAAACCCTGAAGTGACACCAAGGATTTGGAGGCAGGTTTATTTATGTCAGTGGGCACTGAGAAGTACCATTCCCAGAATATCAGGCCCTGATCTCTCATGGTTGAGGGCTTTTATATGATACACAAGCAGGAGGTACAAAGGAGGTACAAAGGTGAGACAGAACAGCCTGGGAGTCCTTCTGATTAGCTGCAGTGTGAGACCATCTGGTTACAAGGGTAGATTAATGATCATCAGTTTATGAGGCTTGGTACAATGGTGCAATAAGACATCCTGTATGTATGCTTTCATGGTTACAGAGGTCAAGGAAGTAATTACAAAGCCATGAACAGTGACAGAGTGAGGCAGTTTCAAAAGAACAAGGTTTTAAAAAGAACAATTTCTCTTATATAGTTTTCCCTTTCATTTCCCCCTGTTGTTATTCAGAAAAATGTTTTTTTCAATGCTGGGGCTGTTACTTCTTTTTATCTTGATCAAATCCAAGAATTACTGAGCCTTGTCCATTTCAGACTTCAGACAAAATTATCTTCCAGGTGGCCGATTTTACCAGGCAAATTCCCCTGGTTAAATTAAACTGAGCCAGAATCCAGACCCCAACATTAAATGTCAGCACATTAGTAACAACAAACATTTTCTAACCATAATTTACAACCTTAGGCTTTTTAGATGAGGAAGACAGCTTAAAATAACAAGTCTGACTAACGAAACCATACAAAGAGTAAGGAAATGAGCCTTACTGATTATCTTTCACCCCTGTGGGGCAACTGCCCATGAAGCTAAGGCAAAAGTCAATAAGAGGACAGGGAGTAAGACTCAGGCTGGATAACACGATATCAAATACATATAGAAGGGACTGGGGCAAATACACTTGGAACGCCATGAACATTGTCTTTTAAGCTTCAGCTGTGCATTGACCCGTCAGCATTCAGGGACAGGGGCAAGCCTTTGAGTACATTGTCCCTGTGGACTGATCCCTGGAGGTATTGTCCAGGTAAGTTTTTCAGCAGATCTAAGGCTGGCTTTCTGAAATTTGTAGAGGTAGTTATTATATACCTGGATTACATGTGTGTGCAGGAATGTCTACAGATACAGTTGGTCTTTCATCTGGTTATAGGCTTTATGCAGTTTTATGTTTTATTTCTGTGTCTTTAAATGGGGAAAAATCCACTGTAGTGTATGAGGCCAGGGAAAGTGACATGGATGATCAAGCCTGCTAGCTGCAGGGGTGTGAGTGCCAGTGCTGTGGCTGGGGTGTGGCTTGCAGAACATATGGTGGGGGCCGGGGTGGTTCTGATCTTCCAGGAATATTGGGTGAAGTTTTCCTGGGTCGGGTTGATGTTTCAGTCAGCTGGAGCCCTGGAGGGGGCTTAGGCCTCTGGATTGGATTATTTTGAGTGTAAGTTTGGCATTGTTGATGGCCAGTTTCCAAATAGCAGTTTGCTGTGCAGATCATCTCTGCAGGAGAGAGTTTTGGTCAAACTAGTTTTGTCCAATGTGACTACAACATATCTAGCCAGTCAGACTTCATTCCTAACAGAGATATTTCTATCCGGAAACAGGGTGTATTCAGCATCTGTTAGTGGGGTCTATTTTTTAGAATAGCTCATTTCAATGCAGCAGGTGGCACCTAGACAGTTAGGTCTTGGTCTAAGATGACCTTGTTAGCTTTCTTGATCAGAAGGACAGTGGCTGTTAAGAGTGCAGAGCAGAGTGGAGAGGCAGGCCTTAGAGGTCCCTGGGAGGTCCCTGGGTGCTCCCAGGGACTGACAGCATAAGGAAGCAAACAGAAGCCAGCAAGGCCAAGCAATTTATGGAGTTTCTGTCTTGTAACTAGTTTCTGTCAGCTACTGTAACAGCTTAGTGGCAGCACTGGTGGCTTGGGGTTCTTGAACTGGCTTTACAGGTAGGAGAAGTGCGCTGTTTGACGCAGGTGGAGATTACTTTTGGGATACAGCTTGATCCCCAGAGGGGCATGGTAGCAAACTTGGGGGTGAATCCTTTGTCCATAGTTCTGGAAATGCGTCTAAATTTCAGAGTTATGATTATCAGGCATTTCAGGCTGATGTAGGTGTTATTTTTCCTCCCAGAGTTCAGTCAGAGTCAGTATAAAGTCTGGGACAACGGTCCCGAGTGTGAGGGAGGCTGGTCATATCCCAGGAGAGGTGTAGGTAACTCAAGTATGTACAGGAATTCATGTTTGATGAAGTGTGCGTCAGGATCTGCTTTGGCAGACTTCCTTTTCAGTGAGAGCTCCCATTGGTAGCTTCAGTAACTTTAGACAAGATTATTACCTTCTTGCCTTCCTCTTTGAAGTCTGCCATGATAGCAATGCAGTGCTGATTTAAGGCTTCATGGCCCTCTGATGTGTCACAGTCCCAAGTTTGGATGCACTCAGGGGAGGACTGGGTTCACCCGAGCATCAGGATCAACTATAGTGGTGGGACTGTTCACTTTAACCAGTCTTGGCCCCAATTAAAATATGGTGGTCTTCTTCAGTATTAGAGTCAGGAGGAGTTGCAGACAGAGTTAGAAGGAGCTGTCCCCTGTTGGCAGGTGGGTACACAAGTGCAGAGCCAAAGTGGAAGAGCTTTTAACCCCTATGGCAATTAAGTCCAATCTGGGAGAGCAGCAGGCTATGGTGGAGGAGTCAGAACTGGCTGTGGCTGGCTGAGCGGCTTGGGGTTGATGAATGTAAGGAGGCAGATTGGACTCAGGGTCTGTGGGCAGAACAGGATAAAGCTTTCTGCCTTGGACTGAATCTGAGAGACTATCAGATGGCCTTGTTAGTTTGTTTTGATGAGTAAGACAGCTTTCTTGTCATGTAGGACACAAGTGTGGAACCAAGGTGGGAGAGTTTTTAACCCCTAATGGCAAATTGGATTTTCCCAGTTGAAGGGGCTTATGGGAGCCACTCGCAAGCAGAGGAAGGCATCTTTTTTGCATTGACAGCATGGAGATCTTGCTCAAGGTGATTAACAGTCTATCAGGCTGATGTATGGCTGGATGCCCGTTTGTGGTTCCCCGTGACATCTAATAGCAATGGGAAACTTTAGGATTATGGTTATCTGTCTCGGGCTGATTCAGCTATCATCTTCATTTTGGGGATTAAATGAGAGGGAGGCTGATGGGTTTGATGCGAAGATGTCCTCCGAGGTTGTAAATTTGTGCCAGGAAGAGTCCCTGTTTCCCAGGTGATGGTAACTTTCTGGCAGAGGGAAGTTTTGACCAAGAAAGTGACAGATTTACCCCCAACTTCCGCAACGATTGTGGGCCCTCAGGGGCTCAATTTGATAGAGCTTGTTTTGTCCTACCTATTCAGGCCTGACGGGGTACAACTCATCTGTCAGCTGATAGCCCAATTTTCCTCAGTTCAAATATGGAACTCAGAAGGGATTGCTGGCAGTCATCTTGGGTGGGCATTAGATGACGCCATCCGACCAGGATAGGTGAGTCTCTGGGGCTGCCTCTGTGGCTGAATGCAGGCAATGAATAGGAACTGGTTCAGTTGGCAAGAAGTAGAGGAGCGAGGAGCCGGGAGTGAAGTGATAGGTGTTGGCGGTAACTGCAGCAACTGACAAGGGCACCAAGGTGGAATTCTCAGGAAGAATGGACTTCTCTCTCTCTCTCTCTCTCTCTGATGCAGGGAGTGGTTTAGTTTTATTTTTAACTCATTAAGCCCCTTTTCCTGCAGTCAGAGTCTGTGGGTTTGAACTAGTTAGTTTCCGTTCTATTTCCCTACGGTATTGTATAATATTGAATGATGGCACAACAGACAAAGGGTGGGTGCCCTTCAGAGAGAAATCATTCAGATGTCCACCTGACCGCCAAGGACTTAGGCTGAACCTAGCTAAGGAGGGTGCCAGCCTCTGCTATGCCACATGTCTACTTCCATGAAACCACAGGCGAGGGCCCGATCAGCCACTGTGACCAGTGTTTCCCAGTCTTGGGGCACAGACAGAGCAGCCTATTGCTTATGTTATCTGGACCACTCACTCACATATTGATTAGGCAGGCACTCTGAGGTTAAAAATTTCAACTGCCCTTCCCTTGAGGGTGGCCTTAACTAAGGAGGTGATCAAGCTCTTCTTGTGTTTGAACTCAATAGGACTCACAGACAGAGTAACTGGGGTGCCCCTGGGGGTCTTACTGGGATTAGGCAGGCAGGCAGGCATGTGAGCTACAGACCGACAGACAGTCAGACAGACAGACAGACAGACAGACCGACTACCTCTTACACCATTTGGGGTCTGATGTGTGCAGCTCAAGTGGGGAGCCAGAAATTCTCCTGCAGACCTCTGGGGAGACTCAGAAAACATCAAGGGTGTGCCTACTCATTGGGGAGGTCCTTGCTCTGTCCACAAGGGCCATGACCAGTAATCAAAGAGGGCAGTACAATCTGTTTTCCTGGCTGACGTACCAGATGCAATGGCAAGTAGAAACACCAAAGCAACACTGAAGAGTTGGATGCAGATTTATTTATATCAATGGTCACTGTCTGAGATCATTCCCTGAATATCAGGCCCCAATCTCTGGTGGTCTAGGGCTTTTATGTGATGTACAAGCAGGAGGTACAAAGGAGAGACAGAACAGCCTAGCAGTTCTTCTGATTAGCTGCAGGGTAAGGTACAGTTGTACAATGGTACAATTGGGTATCCTGAGTGTCTGGATATGCTCTTGAGGTTACAGGGGTCAAGAAAGTAACACAAGGCTATGAAGCAGTTACAGAGCTAGATAGTTTCAAAAGGACAAAGTTTTAAAAAGAACAATTTTTCTTGTACAGGTTTTTCCTTTCAGTATCATCAACATATGAATTTGAGGATGTTGTTTCCAACACATGAACTTTTGGGGACACATTTAAACCACAAGACCCAAATGAGCTTCAGCCCCAAAGTGAGCCCCTTTGCAAGCAAACCCTCCAGTGCTCTCCACTCTCAGCTGGACTCCTGTGGCTATCCTGGTTAAGATAAAGTTAGAAACATCAAATGCCACATCCCTTTGAGCAGCAGCTGTCGGCAGAACTCCATATGGCTGCATCAGCCAGGAGTCTGAGCTAATAAAAGTTAAAAAAAAAAAAAAAAAAAGACAGAGAGAGAGAAAGAAAGAAAGCTGGGAAATGCTCCCAGAGGGCCATGTGGCACTGCTCAAGGCCAGGGTGGGAGGGTGGGGAAGAGAGTAGATATCAAGAAAAAGGGTCCCCACCCCTCTTGGGTGTGTCAACGTTTCTGTTCTCATTTCAAATATCCAACTCTTTTAGTAATGGTGAGCCCAAGACACAGTACAGTAATTGAATCTGCTGCTTTAGATAACAGGCCCCTCCCCACTCTAGTTTCTTTCGGCAAGAGAGGATGTTAACAGTGCAAGCATACAAGTGCTTGTATCCCTTTCCTTCTCCAAATTTGTATGCTGAAATTCTAATCTCTCTGCTGAGGATATGTGAGGTGGGGCCTTGGGAAGGTGATAAGGTCACGAATTCTCATGAAAGGGACCAGTATCCTCATAAAAGGAGCCCCAGGAAGACCTTTTAAATGTCCATGTAAGAACATTTAAGAAGGCAGCATGGCCTATGAACCAGAATGCAGACTCTCACCAGATGCCAAATCTGCTGGAGATTTGATCTTAAGACTTCCAGCTTCCAGACAGAAATGTTTTTGCTGCTGACAAACTATCCAGTCCCTAGTATTTTGTTATAACTGCCTGAAGACAGCTAGTAAACACACAGCCAGGAAGAACCAGGGCATAGAATACATATGTATGTATGTAAGCATATGAATATATGTATTTAAGTATGTGTGTGCATACCTGTGTGTGTAATTTTCTCATGATACCTACAGTGCTGCTTCTGGTGGGGGAGGGGAGCCCGATGACTCCCTAATTGATAATTCTCCACTTTGGGGAAGGGAGTCTCTTCCAAGGTTGATCTCATCCTTTGGGCATCCTGACGGGGAAGCTGGACAGAGCCAGTGGTCACCTGGGTAACCCTTGGGCAGTGGGCATATTACTTGCAAGAGTTGAGAAATGGAAGGAATAGATTGGAATCTTAGCATTGAAAGGGATAACTACACCGACCCTGAAAGTACAGGAAGGCTACTGGTCTGTGCTTAGAGGAGAGACACTTGAGGAGTCTGATCCAAACTCAGCTGGCTCCTGAGAGAGAAGCTAGGAGCAGGAAGTATGTCCAAGACATTTAAAAATCCTGTAAGGATTTCCTGCCAACCACCTATGTGCCAGGTACCTGATCAGGGCCTCTGCCCCAGGGAAGCATACACAGAAATGAACCAACATGGGAAGGGGGAGAGAAGGCTGCAACCATTTGGATGTCCATGGGTGGAGAGGAACCAGGCACTTTAGGGGCTCTAAAGAGAAACAGCAAAGCAGTTTCCAATCATCTCTGAGGAGGTGGCATTTGTTTCAGAAAAGATCCCTCTCCTTACCCCATCAGGCCCTGAAGTCAGTATAACTGGCCCAGTCACAGGCCATGTGGTCATGCTTGGCCACTACAGAGTCTGCTGTGTCCCTGGCTGGTGTCTCTGAAGCCCTGGAAATCAACAGAGCAGGGCCTGACATAAGAATCCTTTTGCATCTCTATCACTGGAAATGCCTGGATCTAGTCCAGGAAGAGAGCGGTGGATTTTAAAAAGGAAGGTTTCTTTGTGGAGAGAAAATGGATGATTCAACATGGGCAGATCAGGACTGTGGATGCCTGGCTCTCCCAGCAGGCCCTGCTCTCCTCCTGCTACCTCAGCAGAGGCCCCAGACTGCACCTGCCGGTGGAATCCCGCAGTGCCACCGAGGCTGGGCACCATGCCACTCCTCTCTCCAAGAACACCACCGCCTGGCAGGCTTCCAGGAACACTCAAGCCCCACGGACATCACTCTCAGGAATCCACCCACTTGGAAAGCAAACGTACAGGATCTCCTGACCACGCTGACAGCCTGGTAAATCAGCATCCAGCTACAAAGCCACAGCTGGGGCTCCAAGTGCTCTCTGAAGACACACCATGGCCACAGTGGTGCAGACACGCACACACACATCTTCACAACACACAGACTTACTAACGATGTCATGAGCCTTCGGGGTTTTCGATACTATACCACAAATAATGATGGCAGTAGGTCTCCATTCTCAAGCACATGACTTTATCTGACAGACAAAATGGTCATCAAGAGAAAAACTGTATAAGGATGGTTAAATGCCAATCTGTGTCGTGGGACTTAATGGCACCTGGATCTCAGGGCTTGGGCTGATTATCCTGAAGGGGGTGCCCTTGCAAAGGTGCAGTGCCTTTGATGGAAAGAAGGAAATGCTTTCCAGGCAGAACAGTAAGAGCAGTAAGGACTTTCCTCCATGGTGTGTGGTGGCTTCCCATTAGCGTGCTGGCAGAGATTTTTCTCCAGGTGCTTGTTCATTATTCAGCACCCCAGGAGGAGGAGAGGATGAGAAAATGATGCTCTGGGTTCCAGGTGGCTCTTTTTGCTCTTGATCCCAGGCTTAGGTGAAGCCAGCTCTAGCATCCTGACAGCAGACAGAACCACAAGTCCAGATGCAAGCCACACTTCTGGGTAACAAAATAGGCTGACACTAAGATAGCTCTGCACAGCAGAGCGTGATCTATAGGTAGGAAACCAACCCAATCAGAACCTCTTTAAGAGAAGTAGGTGCAATGTTGAAAGCTTGGTCTCCAGCCTGTGGGGACTTTTGGGTGGTAGTGGCATCTATAAGAGAGGGGCTCATGCCGGGCGAGGTGGCGCAGGCCTATAATCCCAGCACTTGGGAGGCTGAGGCAGGAGGATTGTTGTGAGTTCGAGACCAGCCTGAGCTACAAAGTGAGCTTAAGGTCAGCCTGAACTGCATAGTGAGACTCTGTCTCAAAAAGACAAAAAAAAAAAAAAAAAAAAAAAAAAAAAAAAAAGAGGGGCTCATTAGGAGGTCTTCTGGTCATTGAGGCTTGTCCTTGAAGGGGGTGGTGGGACTCCAGCCCCTCCTCCCTTTTCTTTCTCTCTCTGATACTGCCATGAGATGAACAGCTTCCCCCATCACATATTCCCTGCCGTGATATGCTTTCGGGCCTTTACTACAGGCCCAAAGACAACTTGGCCAAGCAACCATAGATTGCAGCCTCTGAAACAGTGAGCCTAAGTAATAAACCTTTCCTTCCTATAAATGGGTTATTTCAAGTATGTTTTTATGGTAACAAAAACCTCACTAACATAGTAGGGATGCTGATGAACACAAAGAATAGGTCAGTCCAGAGAAACAGACATTATGGAGAACTTTTTAGAGCTTTTTTCAATAACATAAACAGCCCATCATGGCATGAGTGTTGTAGGTTCACCATCATTGTTTTATGAAATGGGCCAGTGACCTGTTTTGGAACTTTTGGGAGTTTGGCTGAAGAGATGATAACCCACTCTCATGCAGCTCAACACTTGTACTCCTTCCATGATGGAAAATCACTTCTTCCTTATAATTCCTTACAGACGGTAATCTTAAACCAAGCCTTCAGTTATTCCTAGGAGGAATATGACCTATGGGAAAGAGTGTAGGCAAGGGGAGAAGAATGACTTTTTCTATTTGAATCAGTTTTAGCCCCATGAGCATTTGCTCCAGACTACTTCTGAACTTCTGACACATACTGAGCCCTGGCCAGATAGCATCCAAACATTCCTTGGACCATACCTGAATGAAAAGGATGCCATGACATTACCCCTAGCCCAACCATTCTCAAAGTAGGGAAGATTCTCCTGTTCTTGTCATGGCTGCCATAAGAACATGTCTTGGTCAGCACAACTTCATACACTTTGTAGGATTTACTCTGATCCTGCTTTGGGAAATGACTAAGCACAACGAGAGAGATTACATAGACTGAGCAAGCCACTCTGACTTGATCCTGAGCCCCAGATTCTTCTCAGATTATGCCACTCTTAAGGGGAAGGGGATTGATCTCTGCTCTTTCATGGCAGTTGCCTGTACCCCTGAATTATATGTGATACTTCCTGACACTTCTCCAGTGAGTGACAAGCTGCACAAGTTCCAAGCAAGAAAGCACTCCCCGAATCTTTAGGAAGCAGCACCAAAAACCCAAGTCTATCAGATCATCATGAAATGCCACACATGGTTCTGGGGTTCTGGTAATCCTAGTGAAAGCAAGTCACAGCAGCATGAAGGGAGCAGTAATTCTGAACTTTTGTTCTGTTGACTGGGTCCAGGACTCTGTGTACCCTCTGGAACTGCTTGCAAGATTGAGGCATGGAGAAAGGCATGTCAGTGCATGCTCGTAATTTCAGCATTTGGGAGGCTGAGGCAGCAAGACTACTATGAGTTTGAGGCTGCCTTGGGCTACATAGTGAGTTCAAGACTGAACTATAAAGATAGACCCCATTAAAAAGAAAAAAGACTGTGTTAGGGTACATTTGTGTAGGAAAAGAGTGTGTGGCTCTTAGAAAGCTCAAGGACTCAAAGACACTGAGAACTATAGAAATCAAGGACCTCGTGTTTCCTCTAGCTCTATATATACAGAACATAGACAAAAACACACTATCGAACATAGGAGAATGTGCTATGTATTGTAGGTGGTGGTCACTATCCTAGCTGCTGCTACTTACGGGCCTTAGATTTTTATGCCCATCCTGGGAGTCCCAGACATTGTATCACTACTAGATACCCTGCAATCTGCATACCCCTCACCTTTATCAGGCTCTGGTGTTTTTAAGTCTCTGACTGCTAAATTCCCTTTCTGAACACTACCACCTCTAGGCTACAGTAGGAAACTGGAAAGGAAAATGCAACACAGAAGAAAGAGCACTAATTCAGCTGGACATTCCCCAAGTCAGTCTCAGGGTCTTAGGAAATCCTTCTGTTTGTCATGGACATTTGGACACACCTGCACTCCCCTCCCATACTGCCCAGGGCTCGTGACTCTATTTCCTGAAGGGACCCTGATCTCTGCATTCCATGCAGTGTGGGGCAGCTTTGTAAGTCCACAGGATCTCTTACCCTACAGGCAGAGGTCAAGGGAACCCCTGAAAAGGGAGAAGTTCAGTTAACTCCTTTCCCCACCAGGCCCTCCAGTTCTGTTGCTGAGGAAGATGCCAGAGGAAATGCATCCTCTAGGTCTCTAGTATCCTGCAGGGAGCTCAGTTTTCCCATGGTGTGGAGTCACACTGGGGTGTCTGAAATACCCATGGACTCTGAGTCCAGCCTCCTCCTATGGGCCTTTAATTGATGCTCAAGAACGCTGGGTTTATTTTGTTCTCTTACCCTTTAAAAAAAGGTTTGTTGGCCCCTGCTACACTTCTGTATCCTTCAAAGTATCCTTCCTAGGACCCAGGAACAAGCACATGACTGGTAAAATCTTAGTGTGTAAATGGGATCTGATGTTCTGGAAAATCCATTATTCTGTTTGAAAGTGAAAGAGCTGCCACAGAGGTTGTACATTAGTTTCCAGTTTTCAAAAGACAAAGAGAAATGCACATAGGCTAAAGTTAGGAGGTTTGGAATGCCACCTTTCTTTGGTGATTCAATTCAGGGAAGGCACCTGGCAATCTAGGAACCTCTCAGACATCATTCTGGATATTGTATGACAAAGCAGAGGCCAAGGGTGGAACTCCCATATCTGCCTACATCCCCAACTCTCTGCTTCCCCCTCTTGAGTAGTGCGTGGCTTGGGAGCACACTCCAGCACAACACTGCATCAGACGGAAAGGCAGAGGGCGGCGCTGGGGAACCCAAGAGAGATGTGGATATGATTAGATTTTGGGAGCTCATCTCAGAAGGCTCTCCTACAGCCTCTTTCATCAGTGATGGGAAAACCTCACAAAGGTCGTCTGAGGTTGCCCCTCCCCCACCCACCATAGACTGCATCTCCACTGGGGACATTCTAGCAGGAATACAGGGCTTGGGCAAGTATACTCCACAAAGCCAGCTCAATACAACCTGGGCAGTTTTGCAACCTCCTGCCTTTCTCCCACTCAACAAAATCCATGGCACAGGCCACCCTCTTCCCACAAAGCCTAGAACAGAAAACAAGCCAAAGAGAGGTATGTGGGTGAAGCATCAATCCGAGGGCAGCTCTCAAACGGGGGATCTTGCCAGATCTGGAGTCTGTCCCTAACCAATAGGACAGGACCTGCTGAGAGCTGAGCGTGGCGGCCTCTTGGAGTTCTTGCTGGCCAGGAAATCAGCCTAACTCTCTTCTTTCCACGCCTTTTTCAGGGGCTCATGCTTGGGGACCCGCGAAAGTTAGGGGAGGTAAAACTGCTCACTGACACACAACCAAGACGCCTCTGAGGTGGGCAAATAACCTAGGGTCTGGCACCTCACCAACCCTAAAAACATGCCCTTGGATGCCCCTCGGGAAGCCGAGTTTAGCAGATAACTGCGCATTCTTTGAGGACCCCTGGTTGCAAGTGACAGCCTTGAGTACAGAGGAAGAAGAGCCTTGGCCCAGGCCAGGCACACATCCCTGCACCCCTCCCACCGACCATTCCCGGAGACACGCGGAGGAGAGAAGCAGGGACCTTAGTCCAACAGGTCCCCTTCAATGGGCTTCACCCGGCCAGCCTTCCTCCATCCTGACCTGAGGCACCAAATTCAGTGAGAGTGCCGAGGCACCTGCTATCACCAGGGCTGCATCCCCGCGGAAGGGGGCCTGGGCGGTGTCCCTTGTCTCTCCGGCTTTCTCGGGAAGGGGCGGGGCGCTCGCCGGGCCTGAGCCCCTCACCCCGGGCCCCGACCCCTCACTTACCTGCCGCAGGTGCTGCAGCAGGGTCCCCGCCTCTTCCCTCCGGCCCTGGCGCACCATCCGCAGCAGCTCCTGGACCATGCCGACGCGCCGATGGTAGGGGGGCAGCCCCGCGCCGGCGCCCGCGCGCCCCGCCTTGTCCCCGGCGCGCAGCAGCAGCGACGCCCAGAAGTCTGGTCGTTCGCGGCGGGGGCCGGGCGCCGCTCCGGGGCTAGCTCTCTCCGCCAGGCTGCCCTTGGTCTGCCGGGTACCCATGCTGCCACCCGCCGGGACTGCCCGCGCCGGGCCGCGAGGCCGCGTCCTCCACCGGTCACCCGCCCTTCGGCCGCCTGGGCGCGCCCGCCTCCCCGGCTGCAACTTTGGGGGAACTGTTGCGCGCGGGCGGCACGGAGGCGGGGGCGAGTGGCTGCCCGCGCTCGCCTCGCTCCTCCCTTCTGGCTCCCGGGCGCGCTCCCCCGGCGCTCGCCGCCAGCCCGCCGGCCCCGCCGGCCCCGCCCCGGCCTGGCCGCCCCGCCCCCGGCTCTCGCCCCCGCCCCTGGGCTCAGCGCCGCGCGCTCCCTCCCTCCCTCCTCGCCGAACTCCCGCTCCTTTCCCGCCGCTGGGCGCGGGGCTGCGGGTCGCCTGGCGCCCCCTTCCTGCATTTCCTCTTCGCACTGCGCCCCCTGTCGGCCACTACACTGCGCCTCCTGGGTCGGTGACATGGTCGCAAAACGGGGCTATCAGGTCCCTGGGGCCATCTCACTGGGTTCCCACCAAGTTACCCACATACTTCCACGACAGCACGAGGGTGAGGCCCACGGGAGGGAATGGGAAGATTTGTCAGTGCAGTGCGCGCGGCAAGATGGGGAAAGTTTGAAGCGGGGCGGGGAGGGGGTCATTCTCTCAGTGCCACAGTCGGGTTCCTGAAAGTGAGCGCTGCTGAGGATCTGACCCAAATCTTCTGAGGCCTCCTAGGCCTCCCACCCACCGCCCTCCTCTGGGCTTAGCAAAGCTCCCGGGTTCTCTCAGCTGCTTGCTCCTTGGAGAACTGGCTGACTTGGAGGAATAGGTGGTGATGGTGGTTGGTGTGCAAGGCTGTGGGTTGTGTGCGTGCCCGCTTATGTTCAATTGCTTCCATCAGTGACTCAAAGAATTTGGGCCAGAAAGGTGTGAGGAACTCCGGCCTTCTCATCTTCTCACCCCTACTACTGGAGAGGGGACCTCTGGCAGTCCAAACAAACAGCTGTGAATGCAACCAGCTCCATCTAGCACTCCCGCTGTTTTCTCCTTGGCCACCTCTGCAAGGCCCAGCTTATTTGGGTTCTTGGAAAAAAAACCTCCCAGGTCCCTTACCAGAGATAAGGTTAAGGCACTGGGGCCCTTCCCCACCAGAGGCCAACCAGGCAAGTGGGGGCAGCTGCCCTGGCTCCAGCTGCATGATGCAGGAATGGCAGCAACTGTGTGAGCTCTGATTTAAGCCATGCAGCAGTGCAACTTTTGGGTTTAGGAAAATGTGGACTGTAGGGGTAGGAGAGCTGGATCTCATATCCAGAGTTGGAGTCTGCTTCTTAGTCCTGAGTGTCAGGCAATCTCTTAGCTTCTTGAGTCCTTCCTTCGTCTATCATGTTGGAATAAGAACATTATGTTAAGCACATTTTGTGAAGCACTGGCAGAGTAAAATAGGTGGGCACTTTTAGAGAAAAAATGTTTAGTTGTGCTTATTGAAACAATGTAGGATAGATTTTATTTAGGATTATAATCAGTGAGATTTTACTTTTCTTGATACAGGTTCTCGCTGGGGTTCAGGTTGGCCTTGAACTCACTATGTAGCTCAGGCTAATCTTGAACTTACAATGATCCTCCTTCCTTAACTTCTTGATTGCTGGAATTACAGGCGTGTGCCACCACGTCCAGTGAAATTTTGCGGTAGGGAAGAAAGACTGAGCTCAGTTCTGAACACACTATGGACAAGTGGGAATTTATAGGGTGGAGAATGACTAAGAGGTAAGGGGAAAAGGGAGATTCTGGCAGGATTCTTGCAGAAGACAGGCCAGGGTTACTAGACAGGATCCTGGAGGATGAGGAAACTGTTCAGATACTGAGGATGATACCCAGAGTGTTGGCTAAAATAATTTAGGTTTTTATTATTTATTTTGCCCAAACTATATTTTATAAGGAAGTACACAGGAGGGCCTAGAAGATTTGGGAGCCTGACGAAACAGAGAATCTTGTAATATATAAACTCCAAGTAAAGGTATTTTGCAAATGAGTTCCTTTTCTACTTTGTAGATAATAGGATCTTCCTGTAGGTGCCTTTTCCATGAACTTTAAGTACCTTGAGCATGAGCTCCTGTGTCTTCCTCAGCAGGTTTCTTTTCCTTTTGGACAACATGCTTTCAAATGTCCATTTCTGCTGGCAGAGAATACTAAATCTTACAAACTGCCTTATAGGAGAGGAGTTCTTTTCAAAGTTACCTGCATGTTTTGTGTACAGAACCCATCTTTTGCATTGTGTTTTCCTTTTGGCAGAACCGGGAATTGAACTCAGGCCCTTGTGCTTGTCAGGGAAGCACTTATTCCACTGAGCCACCTTCCTGGCCCCAGAACCCATCTTTTGGCACTTGAAAGAAGCTAGTTTGGAACCTATTTCTCAACTGTGGCCTACAAGATCACCCAGAAAGATAGCCATCAAGGAACTATGATTACCAGGCCCCTTCCTATGGAAGGTGGGCACCATCTGCCTGGAGACAGGGCACATAGCAAGCAAGTAGAGTAGCTTAAAGTTTATGATTATGGCAAATTCCATTTCCTCCCCTGAGGGTCTGAGTGTCAGTCTTATCTTCTTTAGAGACCTGAAATTATCTCATGCCCTTGCTTGGAACTTTTCCTCTAACCTTTCTCTTTTCTGGTTTGTGCTCAGTGTATGATCAAAAGTCTTCCAACTACTGAAGAGACAAATTTCAGGGCTGGAGGTATAGCTCAATGATAGAATACTTGCCTAGTATTTGTTAGGCACTGGGTTGTATCCCTAGCATGAGGGGAGGAAGGAAGAAGGAGAAAAGGATATTGGGAGGAAGGGGGAAAAAGAGAGAGACAGAGAGAGAGAGACAGAGACAGAGACAGAGACACAGAGACTGAGACCATTCTGGTCACCAGTGCTCTACAACTCTCTTCTTTCCTTTGTACTAAAATTTCTAGAAATAAATTTTTGTCATACTTCTTCCATTCATTCCTCTTCCTTCCTCTTTGTTTTGGCTTCTGGCCACATTATATCATTGAAATGCCTCTTGCCAGTGACCTAGTTGCTAAATTCAGTGGTCACTTTCAGTCTTCTTGGTTGACTTTTAAACAGCATTCTTTTGTCTACACTATTTTGATTGAAACTCTACGCCTCTGGCTTATAGGGAATTACTTTCCTCTAGATTTCTTTATTTACTTATTTTTGCAGTGTAGGACGTTGGACCTGGGGCTTTACACATGCTAGACAAGTGATCTACTATTGAGCTAAACTCTGGTCCAGTTTCCTTCCTGAGTTACTGTAGAACTTTACTGGTTGATGTTACCCAGAGTGCTGCCTCAGACCTCTTTCTAAGCAATGTCATTTTTATTCATGGTTTTATTTGTCACCACACACTGTGGTGGCAGTCTCTAAGCCTGTCTGTCTAGCTTATTAGCAAATAATCTAAACTGTCACTGACTCATGTTTATTGGTGGAAGACACAGGACTTTGGGCCCCGAGCATTAGGACTTTTTTGCTGAGGGCACAGCACATAGCATGGGCATCAGCATATTTGCATCAATTCTCCTTGCCTCCAGGTTCCACAGGGGCATTGTGGTAGGCCCAGATAGATGCTCCACATGCAGCTGGTTTGCATCTTAGCTGGGAATCACTGAGCTTGGGAAACCTACTGCTTATGTGGGATGCAGTGAGCAGGCCTGCTCTTTGTTCTAGAGGGACAAGGGTCACTTGCTGCAGGTATCACACTAAAAAGAGATGCAGGTAAAAAGAGGCCCAGAATGCATTCTTGGTGCACACAGCAAAATGTGCAAAAGTGCCTAAGACCCATGGACAATTATCTCTTCCAACAGTGGGCACTTCATACTCATCAGATGAGCATGTATACTCAACTTTTCCAGGCCTCCCTCCAAACCTATATGGTCCTATCTACTTTCTATTAGGCACTGCAGGCCAGAAACCCCTGGAGTCATTGGGTACTCATTGCTGTTTCATCTTTTCAACAACTGTGAGATAGGCTTTGCTATTGTCCTGATTTCTTAAGTGAGGAAATTGAATTTTAGTGAGGCTGAATGATTCACATAGGCCAAGTTCACATAGGTAGTAAAGGAAAGATCTGGGATTTACACTTAGATCTGTCTAATCTGAAGATATGCCATGTCTAGTAGTTTGGACCAAAAATATTAGAAGCCATTGATGAAGGGAGAGAATACAACTGGTTGGATAGTAAGTGTTCTCCATATTTCCATGTGTTCCCTAGGATAACGTTATGTACTAGGAGATAGTAGAACTTTTAAGAGGTGGGTGGGTCTAGTGAGAAGTCAATAGGTCACTGGGGCTCTACCTTTTTGCTTTCTACTTTTGTTTCAGAATTTATTCTCTTGATGATTTGCTTTTAAGCAAGTGACTTCCGTACCATGGACATACTGGATTTTTCTCACCATCAAATCTAGAATTAAGTAATTTTTTTTTGTATTTTAGGGAAGGGTCTACAGGGTATTGAGAGTCTCACTACTAGAGCTGACTCATAGTGATTCTCCTGTTTACAGGCTCCCAAGTTCTTGGATTACAGGCGAGTGCCACTGTGCCCAGTTTTAATTACAGTCTTGGTGTGCCCTGAGGGGCAGGGCCAGCACAGCAGGCCTGGGGATCGAACATCCAGCCCCTGTGCCTGCTTGCAGGTGCTTTAATCAGCTGAGTAATTTTTTAAAAAAATTTATGTATTTGGCATAGGTCCCACTACACAGCTTGGACTCATAGTGATCCTCCTGTTTCCAACTTTCCCAGTGCTGGTATTATAGGCATGTGGCACAATGTCTGGTTTTGGTGGCCAGTTCCATGAGTCCGGGGCAGGGCCAGCATGGCATGTGGTACTGGGGATCAAACCTGGGTCCTTGCACTTGCCTAGGCAGGTGATTAGACTGCTGAGCTATTTCTGCAGCCTGAATTAAGTAATTCTCATTATATTTTTGGTTGGGATATTCACTATAGTTTCTAATCATGGTGTAAACATCTAATGAAACAAAGAGATTATATAAATGTTTGCATGAAAACATTGAGCATATGCATATCTAATATATTGATCAAAATATTTTACCTAGTATGTCAATCTCTTATTGTAACAATAGTCTTCATTTATAGTATTAAGCCCTTTTAAAACATAATCATACAAAAGGTGTCTGAGTATCCTTTTTATGCAGACAAGAGTGAAATTTAGGAAAAGTAAAGCATTTGTCCACTACCTTCTTGATAGTAATTGGAAAGCTGGAATTCGAAAACCATCTTTGTACTATATTAGAGAATATAGATGCTCCATACATATTTTCAAAATTTTTGCTTGAAAATGTTGTTACACAATTGTTTTTGAACCCAGGAAAAGACCTTGGATAGGATGGAAGAACAGAAGCTGTGGGCTTGGCTGACGGCCAGATGGCCCCAGGCAGGTGGCAGGGAGATGACTAAGACAGCTGGGGGGATGAGGCTTGAGCAAGCCTCGGGGAGACTCTGGCATTGATTCAGAAGAGGAGGAGGAGAGACGTCAGTACGTTTCCAGCCCGAAGAGAAATTGGAGGAGTCCTGGTTTTATTCTTTTATCAGTGATTTAGAAAACTACCTACTATAGCATCAGGGGAGAAGACAGGGCCCAGGCTTGTGAAGAGAGGTGACAGTGAAACTGTAGAATTCTCAGCAACAGCAACTGTAGCAGCAGCAGGAGTAGCAGAGGAACTGAGGGAGGGAGCTGTTGAATAGAAAGAGGGAGGCTGACAGAGTGGGCAGTGTCCAGCCATTCTGCAGTCAGGCGACAAGGGGCTCCAAGTGGCATCCTATGGCTATGGGACTGGCTTCAGCAGCTCCCAGCAGCTGAAGAATCAGATCTAGCAAGTGAGGTGTTAGGTTGATGCAGCGCTATGTGTTTGTGACAGAGGGTAATGTAGGTCCTAGAATGATGAATGTATTGAAGAATACTGACTGATAAGGAGGTCCAGGGTTAGGATAAGATATATTTAAAGGGCCAATGAGATAGCTCAATGGACTAAGTGCCTGCTTAGGCAAGCACAGCGACTGGGGTTCGACCTCAGGTACTGCATGCCATGACAGCTTTGCCTCTGGGCACACTGAGCCAGCCACTGAGACCCAGCATGGTGGCACATGGCTGTAATCCCAGTGCTGGGAAGGCTAAAAACAGGAGAATCACTACGAGTCCAGGCTGTATAGTGGGACCCTGTACCAAATACATAAAAAAAAGATGTATTTAAATCAGTGGTTCTCAAACTTGAGGGTGCATGTGAATCCCTTGGAGTTTCTCATTCACCAGGTCAAGGGCATTTGTATTGGTAAGGAGCTTCCAGGGATGCCAAAGACTATTGATCAGAAGTTATCCTTTGAGAAGAGCCAGGAGAGGTGGGTCGTGAGGAGGAAGCCAGCACGAGCTTTCCTCTTGAGGTCTTATTATAATTTTGACTATCTCAGGACTCAGAGGAATTCAGTGTGCCACTGAAAATATTGACCCTGAGGAACCACCAAACCTAGCCTCTTCACATGCAGTAAAAGGACTCTTATATCTTAATTGATAAAGATTCTCTGCCTGACCAAACTAGTCAGGCTCCTGTATATTTCCTTGAAAAATCAGCTTTAGGGGATGAGGAGATGGCTCAGTAGAAAAAGTACTTCCCTGGCAAGTGCAAGGGCCTCAGTTCAATGCCCGGTTCTGAAAACGAGAGAGAGAGAGAGAGAGAGAGAGAGAGAGAGAGAGAGAGAGAGAGAGAGAGAGAGAGAGAGAGAGAGAGAGAGAGAGAGAGAGAGAGAGAGAGATCTCTACTGGATCAATATAGTAAGAATCCACCCCTTGCTCCATTATCTACAATGTCTGATGAAGTCACCTTCTCATCAAAGGAAGACCCATACCCCTTTAGTGTGCTTAGGACGGTCACTTCTCTCCCAGAACCTTTTCTAATCCCTGGTGCCTTTCTTCTGTGGCCAGGTAAAATGCTTCAGAGTCCTTCAACGATGACACATGTTAGAGATGAGTGTACATTTCTATAGGTTGCTCTGAAAATTGAATAGTTCAAGCAAACCATTTGTGTGACATCCCACACTTGTGGTCTATGTCTTTTAATTTTTTTTTTTTAGATTTATACATTTTATTTATTTTTTATTTGCAAAGCTTTTTATTTGGCCAGCAGTTGAGAGTCAAGAAACAACACATCAAATAATTAACTAAGACCCAACTGGAAGTCTTTCAAGTCATTTCATATAAGCGAACACCAGAGCAGCTCCTGATAATTAGCTAACCAGATGTTCTTTGAGTGTCCTGCCACTGGCCAGGACCTACATTTAACCAGAGGAGTCTGGGCAAGCAGCACTGTGCTAGTGTAGGCCCATTTGAGTCTCAGCCTTTTAGGCCCTGTCTACCCTCCACAGATGCTTCGCAGCTGTGGATGACATGTCAGCTTCTTTCTCCTCCTTTCTCACTTTTCCTTTTCTCCTCCTCTGGTGATTCCTTCTTCTTTTTCCCTTCTACTACCTCTTCTTTTCTCTTCTTCTCCTCCATGCTTTCCTCTATTGGCTCCCTTCACTCCTTTGTCATGATTGCTGATGTAAACTGCTTTGTTACAGCTCTCTCTGTTCCGAGAAATTTTGATGGCAAAAAACTGTATCCTGGAGCTGGGGAGATGGCTCAGTAGAATAAGCGCTTCCCTAGCAAGCACAAGGGGCTGAGTTCAATTCCTGGTTCCACCAAAAACAAAAAACAAAAAAAAAACTGTATCCTAGGAGCAAAGATTGTATTTTCCTCTGTGTAGCCCTGAGAACAATCCAGCCACAGCAAAGTACTGTAGTTGTAGCCTTCTACTATACTGCCAAACATGAGGCAGAATAACCTTCTCTTCTCTTTAGCTGATTCTGATTTGAGTTCTTCCGGGTCCAACACATCTACCTTGAATTTCTCAAAATGTTCCTGGAATCCAGAGTAGATCTGATCATCTACTTTCATGAGTTTCAGGAACTGTGGGTCAACTGATGAAATCAGCTTCTGATACACTTCAGTGTGCTGCATTGCTCTCATAGCCCAAGCCATCTCAATATCTGGGTCTTTGCCATAAGACTCCACCGGGGTAGAGGGGAGAGAGAGAGAAGCATTTGTCACGGATGCTGCCTCCCTGGAAACCGGCTCATCTATGCCACAGGCTCCTTCCATGTTGCAGCCAAGAAAGTGTGGTCCGTTTATACATTTTAGATAGGTACTACCTCATCACCGTCACTACGCCTGCTTCATCACCATCTCATCATAGGGAATAGTACCTGTATGCGATATGTTGTGGTTCTCCATTCAAACCCTCCTTTGCTCCTTGTTTATAAAAGCTTTATTTATATTTTCCCCCTGTTCTCTTTTTCCCCCTTATCTTCCTTTTCCCCTTCCCGTACCTAGTTCCCTTTTCTGGTTTGAACATTTTCTTCCTACTTTGCAATAACTGCTACACATTTTGGTCCTCGTCACTTGATCTTGCTCTTAATCTTTGTCAGAGAGCAAAGCATACTGTCAGATGCTCAGAGATACTAACGAGAGAAATGGCCTCTGAGGGGAGGGCTAGTGCAGGGCAGAGTAGCTGGCTTCAAGGTGTCCAAGAAGTCTGAGTTCTGTTCCCCTCCATCCTATAGCGTGGCTGCACATTTCTTGAATAGCCTGCATCTTGAATTTTGTGTTTCTCCTTTCTTGCTTTCTTTCTTTATGTTATTTAAATCTTTTCTTTTTACAGTGGAAAATTTCACACACAAAATGTTAGACTAGTCTAATGATCACGCATGTACCTAGATTTTAATGCTTTAGGATTATGTTCAAACTTGCTTTATCCGATGCTTATTATTTTCTTATGTCCACATCCTGTAGGTAGTCATAAGGAATTTGTATATCTTCATAAAGGATAATTATTTTTATTTATTTTATTTTTTATCTTTTTGAAACAGGGTCTTACTATACAGCTCAGGCTGGCCTTGAGCTCACTTCGTAGCCCAGGCTGGTCTCTAACTTGCAACGATTTTCCTGTCTCAGCCTCCTGAAGGCTGGGATTACAGGGGTGCACCACTACCCCTGGCTATCTATTTTTAATTTTGGTTGTTTGTAATTTTGCAAGAGTACACCTTGTTGTATGAATGTTTTGGGGAGTAATTTTTGCCTTAGTATTGCATTAGTAATAACCATGCTTATTGCTGCATGGCACCATTGTTCATTGACTAACTGTATACAGTGGCCTAGTCAAGGCCTCATGCAGTCATGAAAATAAGTCATGGCTTATTTTTCCATTTTCTACCTGATGGCCTTGTAATCTGTGGTTTCTTGCAATTATGAAGAGTGCCGTATCAACTACTTTTATCTCATTGTTGAGACAAAAATACCTGACCCCCAAAGTTAAAGTGAAAAGCTTTATTTAGCTCACCCTTCCTAGAGGTTTCAGTGCATAATTGGCTGACTCCAAGGCAGGATGACATATGGCAGAGGGCCAACAGTTCATGGCAGTGAATGACAGAAAAAGCAACAAGAGGGAGAAAGGATAAGGGACAGTCCTCTGTCTGTGCCTCATATTGTATGTAAGTTACCTGCTATAGGGCAAGTGGGGCACTCACACCTTAGTGCCAGCACTGGATCATGAATCAGTCATGAACTGCACATTCAGTCATCTCTCAAAAGCCATCCCCTATGACTGCATAAGGCCTTGACTAGGATATCTAGACACATTGTAAGTGTTGCTGTGAATATTCTTATAAGTGTTTGTTGTATACCTATAATAGCCCTAGGGGTGGGCTTTTTTAAATTCAGGATTAATGCTGGATTTTTTTTCCCAATGTGTCTATACTAAATTCTTGTCCTCTCTTTCTAGAACTATATAAGCAATCTTTCCTCACTGAAATCCTTTCCTATCCAAACTTGTTAATGATAGGCTTACTATTTTTTCCAATTACTTGGCCAATGAAAATCAAATTTCATTAAGTCTTAATTTGTATTTTCTCACTAGCTGATGGCTTTATTATCTCAGGCGACCATAGCAAATTATAATAGACTAGGCTTTTGCTCACTTGGGAGATTTTACTCCAGTTTTTCTTCTTTCTCCTTTTAGGAATGGGAATGTATTTTGTAACACACAGCATTTCTGGTTTAAAAGATTCACAGTTGGAGAAGAATTCTGCTGGGAGGTGGAATCAGATCTCCACTCTCAGCCATATTTGGTTTAGCTAGGTTTAGACTTTAGATTTTAAAACTGATGGAAAAGATGAGATAAGACTTCTGGTGTTGTTGAGATAGAATAAATGTATTTCACATGTGGTAGGAACCTGCATGTTGTAGAGATGAGCTAGAATGCTATAGATAAATTGTGCGCTCTTGAACTCAGCTTGGCAGGAGGTCAGAGAGTTGAGTCTGAGCCCTCTGGGAGCCCGTTCAAACTGTCAGGAGGTGCCTGGACTGCTGCAGGTTGGACAGGCCCAGTTCCAGTCTCACAGAAAGAAAGCAGCCTGGATTTCAGTGGCGTTAAGATGCGGCCTCATCAGGGTTCTCCATCACCCTACTGGAAAGCTATCGCTGGCTTTCAGGGATTATTCACTTCAGATCTAGACTCTATTTTTTCTACCAGAGACACACTTCGAAGTGGACATTTTTTTTTTTTTTTATATATTTTAGTGTTTATTTTAAGGCTTCATAAACTGCTCCCACACTTTTAAAAACACTTCTAATGTTCTTAACCATTTTCTAAATTCATAAACTACATAATTTTTAACATACTGTCCAGTACAGTATTATTCATGCTATACTGTAAGGAAATACATGCTGTAAACTTTCGATTTAATGTTTTGTTAGAATTAACATTTTAAATTATTTTATATTTAAAAAATTTTTAGGCAAAAATATGCAAACCATAACTGCTATGCATATAAATATGTATACTGTGCTGTATACTACCACAAAATCCCAGGATATAGTGAAAAATTCCATGATATTTTTTGAAACCTGCAACAGTCCACAAAAGTTGAACCGCCAAGTAGCGAGGGATGACTGTACTTCTCCAACCAGAATTTCTTGGGGCTGGAATCAGGGTGTAACTGGTCCACAGCGGTGTCCCTCACGCAGCGCTGCGCGTTGACCGCTCCTCGTGGCTTCCTAGCCTGCCAGCTCCCATTCGGCATCGACGCATATTCTATGTGCACTGTCCCCAGCTCACCTCTGAAGGACACCTTGGGCTTGCTTCCAGATTGGGGCACTGAGCAAAGCAGCTGTGAACACTTATGTGCATGTTTTTTGTGTCGACGCTGTTTCCTGCTCACCTGGGCAACTACCAAGGCATGCGATTGCTGGACTGTGTGGTAAAGATATGTTTGGTTTTGTGAGGAACTTGCAGGCCCTCCTGCGGGGTGGCTGTACCACTCCCGCACCGTCCTCAGCCCTAGGCAGGAGCTGGGCTGTGCCAGTCTGCTAGGTGTGTGGAGGCCCGGCCACTGGTTTTCCGCGTGCTTCCCTAATGACACCCTGGGGCATCCCCGCATATGCTTACTGGCCGCTGCACGTCCCCTGGGGGTAACTGGCTGCTCCAGCCTTTTACCTATTTTTAAATTCGGTGGTTCATTTTCTGTGCGTGTGCGTGTGCGCGCGCGCGCGTGCAGTCTCACTATGCAGCTCGGACTCTTCATGATCCTCCTGTTTCCAGCCTCCCTAGTGCTGGGATTACAGGTATGCGCCACCACGCCTGACTCCATCTCAGGCTCAGCACACCCAGGGCGGGGCCAGCAGGCAGTGCCAAGGATTTGTCAAGTTTTAACTATTCTGTACTTTTTGGGTCTCAGCCATTTTTCAGATAATTATTTTTTCTTTATGGTTTGTCATGATATATGAGTATAAACATTATTTATAGTGTTTTTATTGTTCTGTTCTCTTGTTTTCATTTCTTCATTCCTTCTTTCCTGTTGTCTTTATCAGTTTCCCAGAGTTTGCCTGATCTTTATTTGTCCTCCAGCCTTGCTTCTAATCTCTTCCTCTTTTTCTATTTCTCTAGTTCCTCCATACTCACTGAAGTTTTCTCCCTGAGAGTAAAATAGCCATATATTCTTTTTGTTTGTTTGTTTTTGGTATTTTTTAGGGAAGGTTCTACAGGGTATTCAGGGTCTCACTACTAGATCAGACGTGTAGTGATCTGCCTTTACAGCCTCCCGAGAACTGGGATTACAGGTGCATGCCACTGTGCAGGTCTCAACTGCAGTCTCAGAATACCCTAAGGGTGGGGCTGGCACAGCAGGCCCATAGATCGAACCCACGGCCCCTGTGCCTGCTTGCAGATGCTTTAATCTGAGGAACTATTTGGTAGGCCCTCCCATGAATATTAGCAGACCACAGTATGATGAAATTGGAAATCAAAGGCAAAAGAAACCACAAGAACTTCATAAATACATGGAATTAAATAATACCCTTATGAACAACCAATGTAATTAAAGATAAAATTAGACAGTTTTTTCAATTAAATGGTAATGCCAATACAACTAGAACTTATGAGACACAATGAAAACATTTTATACAAGGGAAATTTATACTATTGAATACCCACATTAGGAAAACAGTGAGTCCATATGAACAGTGTTGATCCTGAAGCTTCTAGAAAAAGAAAAGCAAGTCATGCAGGAAAGCTTTTTGTGGGAGAAAATTATAAAGATCAGAGCAGAAATTTATACAATGGTGACTAAAAGCATAGTACCAAAAAAAAAAAAAAAAAAA